>JAJPUD010007139.1:0-40091 GCA_023553655.1 Myrmecobius fasciatus | reverse complement strand
TTTTTTTGCAATGATCTCATTTCATTTCCCCATATTAGAAATATAGTTCTCATAATTTCTTTCCTTTTTACCTTTTTATGCTTGTTTTTGCAGGTCAAATTTTTTGTTCAGATCTGGTCTTTTCATTAGAAATAGTTGAAATTCACCTATATCATTAAATGTCCATCTTCTTCCCTGGAAGATATTGCTCATTTTAGCTGGATATCTTATTCTTGGTTGTAATTCAAGTTCCTTTGCCTTTCAGAATATCTGATTCCAGGCCCTTCAATCCTTTAATGTGGAAGCTGACAGATCCTGGGTGATTCTAATTATAGTTCCTCAGTTTTTGAATTGTTTTGTTCTAACTGCTTGCAATATCTTTTCCTTGGTGCGATAGTTTTGAAAATTAACCACAATATATCTTGGGGATTTAATTTTGGGGTCTTTTTCAAGAGGTGATTGGCGAATTCTTTTGATGGCTACTTTACCTTCTGATTCTAAAACATCAGGGCAGTTTTCTTCCATGATTTCCTGAAAGTGTCTAGACTTTTTTTTTATCATGGCTTTCAGGAAGTCCAATAATCCTTAGATTGTCTCTCCTAGATCTATTTTCCAGGTCAATTGTTTTTCCTAGGAGATATTTCATATTTTCTTCTATTTTTTCTTTTTTTTTTGTTTTTGTTTGACTGATTCTTGAAGTCTTATTGATTCATTCACTTCCATTTGTTCAACTCTAATTTTTAGCGTATTCTTTTCTTCAATTACCCTTTAAGCTCCTTTTGTAATTGGCCAATTTGTTCATTGCATACTTTTTCCATTTCACCAATTTTGTTTTTCAGTGAATTGGTGTCTTTTTCATATTTCTTTTGTAGAGCATTATATGTTTTTCCCATTCCTTCTTGCAATGATCTCAATCCATTTTCCCATTTTTCTTCTAATTCTCTTTTGAGATTCTTTATTCAATCTTCCAGAAAAGCCTTGTGAAATGGGGACCAGCTCATATCTCCCTTTGTAGCTTCCTCTGGAGTTGCTTTACCTTTGTGAACCTCAGGATCTGAGGTCTGTTCTTCTCTTTCTCCATAAAAGCTGTCTATGATGAGAGTTCTTTTTTGTTTTTTATTCATTTTTTTAAAAAAGCTTGAGGTCTGTTCAAAGCAAAGGAGAGATAGCTGCTTTAATTTGCCCTGGAGCGGTTCAGCTGATTGACTTCTGGTGCTGAGCAATTGGGGCTAGGTCAGGTGTTTTCAATTGTTTACAATCTATCTTTTACAAAAGGCAGATCTGCCAAAGCACCTGCTTGCAACCAAGGTAGAGTGGCCTAAGAAGTTCACAGAAACTTCCCAGGTGCTTAGAAACTGCTACACTGAGTCCCAGCCCGGCTTCCTGCCCTCTCTGCACTGCCATCTGAGTTTGGCAAACTGACCCCTGCCCAACTGAAACTGGAGGAGCTCCAAAGCTCCTCCAAGATAACTACTTCTGGGAATGTGTTGTGTTCCAAATATTTGGGATTGCCTTGACTCCAAAATCAGTTCAGAGGCTTCATCTGCTGTTGGTTTGAGAGAAGGTCAGAGGAGGTTACTGTCTGCACTCTGCCATCTTGCCCCCCAAACATTTATCTAACTAGGTGACCCTGGGCAAATCAACATCTCCTGTTTCCTCATCTATGAAATGAGGATTATGACACTTTCCTACATCATAAAATATATGGATAAACTATATATGGATAAAATTAGATAACTGATCCTGGGCAAATTAAACTTTCTCAGTCTGTTTCCTCATTTTTGAAATGGAGATAATGGTAGCTTGCCAAAAAATAGAGACATTTGTGAACCTTAAGGTGCCATTATTCTATCTATATAAGGAAAAACTGAAGGATCTGGTCATGTTTAACCTGTAGAAGCAAAGATTTTATGGAGACAAAATTTTGTGGAAGTATGTTCAGGCTTGTGCTTGACACAAATTAAGAGGTGTGAGTAGAAGTGTCAAAGAGACACATTGTAGGCTTGATATCAGGAAAAAAACATTTAGTCCAAGTTTTTATATCATACATGAGTCAAGTGAAGCACCAGGAAGACCAAGTCCAAGGTCACAGAGCTAGTAAGCATCAAAGGCAGGGTTTGAATTGAAGTCTTCCTAGTACCAAGTCCCACATTCTATGAATTATGCTAGGTACTTTCCCCACAATTAGAGCTGTCCCAGTGTAGAATGGTCTGCTTGAAGAACAGCAGATTTCCCATCACTGGAGCTCTATAAGTAAATGGTAGATAACCACTTGTTTGTTAGCTATATTGGAGGGGAAATTTTTGTTCAAGTATAAATTGGACTAACTGATCTTTGGTCCAACAGATATTGCTCTTATCATTCTTTGTCCATCATTTTTTTTATTAAAGCTTTTTATTTGTATAACATATGTATGGGTAGTTCCCCAGCATTGATCTTTACAAAGCTTTCCATTACAAATTTTACCCCCAGTCCCCTCCCCTCCCCTAGATGGCAGGAAGTCCACTACATGTTAATTATGTTAAAATACTTGACAAGTTATGCAAGAAAAAATCCTATCTACAAGAAAAAAAGAAAATCAGAGAAAGGCAACACAATGCAAGCAAATATCAATAGAGATCATGAAAATATTACGTTGTGGTCCATATTTCATATCCCTCTCTCTGGGTATATATGGTTTTCTTCAGTGAACAATTGGAACTGGCTTGAGACAATTCTTTGTTGCAGAGAGCCGTGACTATCAGAATTGATCATCATATAATACTGTTGTTGCTGTGTATGATGATCTCCTGGTTCTGCTCGTTTCACTCAGCATCAGTTCATGCAAGTTCTTCCAGGCCTCTCTGAAATTGTCCTGCTGGTCATTTCTTACAGAGCAATAATATTCCATAATATTCATATACTATAATTTATTCAGCCACTCTTCAATTGATGGGCATCCCTTCAGTTTCCAGTTTCTAGCCACTCCAAAAAGGGCTGCCACAAACATTCTTGCACACGTGGGTCCCTTTCCCTCCTCTAAGATCTCTTTGGGATATAGGCCCAGTAGAAACACTGCTGGGTCAAAGGGTATGCACAGTTGGACAACTTTTTGAGCATAGCTCCAAATTGCTCTCCAGAATGGTTGGATCCATTCACAGTTCCACCAACAATGTATTAGTGTCCCAGTTTTCCCACATCCCCTCCAACATTCATCATTATCTTTTCCTGTCATTTTAGCCAATCTGACAGGTGTGTAGTTGTCATCATTTTTGAAAAGAACATGACAACAGGAAGGTGATGCCATGATTTGCAAGAGAAGTGGATTTTAAATGAGGGTGGGCTGTGCAAAGTCACCAACCTTACTTTCTCTTGCAGAGTTTTCTAGGTTCAGGGGAAAGATATAAATCAGTATCACTTGGTCCCAAAGATAGTGGGAGACCTTGGGCTTTTTATGATAAGATCTATTCCAGGTCTCAGTTTGACTGAGGCAATGATCTCCCAGTGATTAAAACCTGGTAAGAAATGAGGCAAAAAAAATGGCCTATTTTTTCTTGTCAAAATGACTTCCTAATAATTAGATCTATCCAATGGGAGGATTCTGGGAAGATGGTGGAGTAGGAAAAAAAATTCTTAGCTCTGCATATTTCCCCCACAAATAAAACAAAATTGTACCTCAGAGCAAACATAGACTAGTGAAAAACAAATAAGACTGGGTCAGAACAGGGGTTATTCTAGGACAATCTGAGAAGACTTGAAGACCCTTGAACTAGGATTTAATAGGTATGAAGTATAAAGGGTATATAGCATTCTGCAAAATATATAAAGAAATAAGGAGGGAGAGAATAGGATAAGGTGGGATATGGAAGAGTATGTGACAAGATATATAGACTAATGGAAAAGGGATATAGAGGGAAGGAAAAGGTGACATAGGATAAAGTAGGGTATAAAAAGGTGTTTAGATTAAGGGAAATTAGATAAAAGTTATTTAGATTAATGGTAAAGGAATAAAGAGGGAGGAAAAGGATAGGGGAAGAAGATAAGGGAGGGATCCATGAGTGGAGACAAGGCAAATTAAGGAGTAGAACTAAAGTAGAAGAATTAGCAGGGACAGGAGATCTATCAATCTATATAAATTATATGTCAGTCATATCAATATTGTTTTAGATATATGTCTTTTCATGTGAAAATGCATATGTATATATGAATGGGTATGTGTTTGTGTAGGTTATGCAATTAGGTGAATGTTTATATGTATATATATATATACATACATATATACTTGCTTAACTATAGCCTGTTTGGGGGAGACAGAGGGGATGAAAGGGTTAAAAAAAATGAACTAAAAAGTGCTCAACAGAGAACAAAAATAACAACCTATAAGGAAGCAAAGAAAAGATGAGTAGTCATGAATAAAATGTTTTCTATTTTGTTGAAATGTAAATTTATTGTTATATATTTTGAATCCTCCCTGACATTCTGCTGCATACATGAAGATGTTTTATTTTTTCCTTTTTTTGCATTTTTTTCTTTTTCTAATTTGTTTTTTCTTATTTTGTATTTTTAATTTAAATTTAATTTTATGGATTGGATGGATTTGTATTTGAGGGTCATAGAGGATGGTGATAGAAGTAAAGGAAAGGGAATCAATTTAATTTTAAATTAAAATAAAATCAGACCCACCCAACAGTGGAAGCAACTCCCTGGGAAGTATGAGAACAGCTATTACTGACCACTTCCAGGAAGCCCCTCCTTGTACCTGACCCTTGTTTTACAGGATTGGGATAGAGATGAGATAATAAAAGGGACGGTCATTTATGTATTCACTCTTTGCATAAATATGTTTTGGGAACTTGCTAACTTTGGGAATGGTGTGTAAGTCCTTGGACCCTGATCCCCAACAATTGCTCACTTATTGTTCTTCTGACTACCTCTTCCTGGTCTCTCCCATATGGTATCTGCCTTGTTCTGGCCTTTCTGCTTATACTAGATGCCCCTCTATGTATCTATTCTCTACTTCCTGCTACATATTTATGTCTCTGATCCTCTCTTTCTCCCTGCCCTCTCTAGACTAATATTCTTTTTTTGTGTGAGACAATTGGGGTTAAAGTGGCTTGCCCAAGGTTACACAGCTGGTATTAAGTGTCTAAGGCCAGATTTGAACTTGAATTCTCCTGCCTTTAGGACTGGTATCCTATCCACTGTGCCATATAGCTGCCCCTAGGCCCATATCTTTTTTGAGAACTCCACTGGTTTTCTGTCCCCAGATTTCATTTGGGGCCCAGATAAAGAAGGGTTGGTTTTTGGCTTAGGAATGGATTTACCCTATGCCTAGATAACTTACCAACATGAGTGCTATAGGGGAGCTCTTAGGGTTCAGGAAAAAGGGGTAAAAGTCACCTATCAGCCCACTCACCACTGCCCTAAAATGGAAGACAAGTATAAGGGCCATGTCAGTGCTGGGAGAAGGATCCCAAAATTAGCTAAAAGGAAAAGAGAAGATCCCAGATCTTCTTCTTCTTCTTTTTTTTTTTTCCTTAGGCAATTGGGGTTAAGTGACTTGCCCAAGGTCATACAGCTAGGACATGTTAAGTGTCTGAGGCCAGATTTGAACTCAGGTCTTCCTGACTTTAGGGCTGGTGCTCTATCCAGTGTGCCACCTAGCTGCCCCCCAGATCTTCTAAAAGACAATGACCATCCTGCACAGAGTTATAAATAACAGGGAAAGCAGGTAAGATAGGTATGAAGGAATAATGACAGTCTTAAGGGAAGAGAGAGAGCCCTTAACTGAGGCATTTTTTCCTGGCTTTGTTCAGATCTCTTCTGAGAATAGGTTCCTGGATAACCCAGAGACTCTTGCAGTCCTCTCCCGGGCAATCAATCCAGAGCCTAGAAGGAAGAAGAGTACAATGAGACACCTTCCACTGAAAATCTGACACTTTCCTTGGTGCAGTGTGGCCAGGAAGAGGAAGCTTGAGATGGAAAAGAATCAACTGGGGCAACCACACCCATAGAGCTTTGGGCATTGGAGAGAGGGTGAAGTTGATTGGCTGGAGAAAGTGGACCTATGGAGCTCCTTGGTAAGCAAGACCTGAGGGTTGGTTGGCTGAGACACTAATGGGTAGGAAGGAAAAGCTGAAGTGGTTCTAAAGCTTTATAAGAATTCAGACCAACAAATCTCACATCCTGGCATACCTGTGGTGTCATGAAGATGTGGGGTAAGTGATGGTTCAGATGGCACAGCAGAGAGTGAGTAATTGTGGAAGGTTTGTTAACAAAGAATGGGACTATCAGAATAGGACTGAGGGAATAAAAGGATAGACCAGGACATTGGGGAACAAGGGAATGGATAAATCAAGAGGACAGACAAATTTTTAATAGATAGATTTGGTTTTGAAAGTCATAGGGAATGGTGATTGAGCTAAAGAATATGAAATCAAGAAGAGGGGATTACAAGGAATAATAAAGCAAACTTAGGGTCCTAGGTTAGGGGAGCTATAGACAAGGTAATAGTGAAATAGTAGTAAAAAGGATACTAGAATTGATAATATGAAATAGATTTGAGAAAGCTTAATAGTTCAGTTGGCCCAAAGAATTTATGTGATAGGCAACCAGTACAGGTTAAAAAGGGTTGCTATTTCATTTTATGGGAATAGCACATGGACTCAAACAAATACAATTAGACAAGGTAGTCATATTGAATGAACAATTTGCTTTTGGTGGGACATGACATTCTTTTTTTTAAATTTTTTTTTCCAATTTTATTTAAAGAAACAAAATGAGAAAAAAAAAGAAAAATGGAAAAGGAGCACAAAACAAAATGAAAGAAAACAAAAGAGAACATTGTCATATGCCCAGCAGTATATCAGGGAAGATTAAAAATATATAACAACAAATACCAGTTCAAGAAAGTATACAAATATTAGTGAAATTATATTCATGAGTGTCCATCTTTACTTCCTTGTACATTGTTCTTTTGTTTCCTGCTGTGTACCTTTTTTACTTTATTTTTTCCCCTCTTTCATCTCTCCCCACCACCAAGCAGGCTATAGTTAAGAAGTGATATGTTTATATATATAAATATAGACATACATATGTAGATATATACATACACATACATACACCCACATATCCCCACACATAGACACATGCATCTTTCCTAAACCTGTTGATCCTTTGTTTTAATTCTGCTCCTATCTTGCCTTGCTATTATTTAATCTTCCCCCTATCAATGGATCACTTCCTTGTCTTCTTCCCTCACCTTTGCTTCCCTGTCCACCCATTCCTCCTCCTTTATTTCTTTATAGATTTTGGAGGGTGCTATATCCTTCATAGTATATATGTAGTGTTGTCTATTTAACTCATCCCTGATATGAGTAGGTTTTCAGAACTATGAGCCCTTCCCCCCCCCCATTTAATGCCTTTGTGTCTATACTTCCTCTGCACCTCATTTGTGTGACAAAATTACTATTTTTACCTTAACTATGTCCCAATCTTTCTTTTGAATTGTCATATTGTTTGTCAATCTTAAACATATGGCACTCATTTCCCATGTTAAAATCACAAACAATTTGTTTATATTGAGTTCCTTGAAATTGATCTTTGATATTGGCTCTTAGATGTTAAAATTTCTATTAAATTTGAGTTTGATTGATAGAAAGTCCTGAAAATCTGCAAGTTCATTTAATGTTCATTTTTTTCCCATTTATATTATAAATAATTTTGCTGGATATGATTTTTTGGCTGCAGACCTAGCTCTTTTAATTGTTGGTAGAAATGATTCCAGGACCAGCAGTCTTTTATTATGGCTACTGATAAGTCCTGTACAATTCTAATTGTAGCTACAGCATATTTGAATTATTTTCTTCTTGTTTTTTGCAAAATTTTCTCTTTGATCTGGGGGTTTCAAAATTTGACAATAATGTTCCTATGTATTTTCCACAAAGGATCTCATTGAGGTGGTGATTGGTGGATTTTTTCTATTTCTGCTTTCCCCTCATGTTCTATCATTTCAGGACAATTTTCTTGATTGTTTCTTGCATTATTGTGTCAAGGCCCTTTTTTTTAATCACAACTTTCAGATAGTCCAGTTATTCTTATGTTTTATCTTCTTGATCTATTCTCCAAATATGTCATTTTTCTTATTTATAAGATGTTTTACATTCTGTTCTGTTTTTTCATTCTTTAAAATTTGTTTTGTTAGTTCTTGGTCTCTCATAGTTTCACTGGCATCCCCTTGTTCAATTCTAATTTTCAAAGAGTTACTTTCATCTTTGAGACTGTCTCTACTTTTCTAGTTGGTTAACTTTTTTTCATATCTTGTTTTTCTTAGATGGTTTTTATTTTTTTTTTAGTTTTTTCTCAATGTCTCTCATTTGATTTTTTTAATTCTTTTTTGAGTTCTTCTATAAATTATCTCTGGGCAGGGAGCCATTTGTACTCTTTGGGGTAGAAGCTTTTTTGTACTTCAGTGTTCTCTGAAAATGAATCCTGATCTCCCCTGTTCCCATAGTTTGTTTCTATGGTAAGGTTCTTTCTTCTTTGCCTGTTCATTTTTAAAAATAAAAGCCACTAGTTTAAACACCTCTAATCTTGGAGTGGGGGATGGTGTCTCTGGCTTCACTTCAGCTGTCCCCTCTGACCAGGAACACCAACTCAAGAGCTCCGCCCACCTGCAAGTGCCCGAAGCCAGAAGTTCCCCTGTCCCAGTGCCTCTGCATTTTTGAGTGTGCTGATTCTTTCTCACCCAAGAGCCACATCCTGAAGCACAGCTGGGCCTGGCATTCCTAATCAGCTGAGGTTCCCTCAGTCTTCCCATACTCACACCCAGATTCTACAAGCAGTCTGAGAAGTGAAAATTTCTGTGTTTACTGCTGAGGCTCCAGCCACATCCATGTTTGCTCCAGGGCTCCCCACTTGGTGTTTTTGCTGAGGTGTTTGCACTTCACACAGATTAATCTGAGCCCTGTGTTTTTCTTCAAATCTTCTTGGGTTGTTTCAGGAGTACCCCTGTTCTATCCTAAGTCTTCTTGATTTTTCAGGAATCTACGTTCACCCTGAGGTGCAAATTTATTATATTTGTGGGAGAAATCAAGAGAGCTTGAAATTTCCCATCCTACTTCACCATCTTCCCAGAATCCCACCACAAGGAGAGCTTAAAAGCTGTCCTCCTAATTCCAATGCAAGCATTTGCCTGTACCTTCTGAGAAGTTTTGTGGCATTTCTCTGGAATGGTGGGTTACCAACTATTAAGTTGTCCATCGCATGGTCCATTAATGGTCCATCACTGAAATCTTGATTCAAACTCAAAAAAAAAATATATATATATATATCAATTATATATATATATCAATATCAATTATAGTTATGGTCCCAAGAAATTTTCTCTCAAATAGCCAAGTCACACATCAGAGGCTTCAATACAAATACAGAGCAATACAAACAAGAAAACAGCAACAACAACAAAAACATGCTTGCAAATAAATCCTCAGCAAACCAAGTTTATTGTGCATAACCTAATCAGGGCTAATACTGAAGATGAAATATGATAGGAGACAGACACTTTTGGGCCTTGTTTTCTTTTCACATACATGGCAGAAGGGAAATGAACTTTCAGGGAAAGGAAAAATATAACTTGCAAGATGATCACAGCAAAAATATCAATATCAATTTCATTTCCCCATTGCTATGCAGACGGTGAAGGGCTTGTAGGGCACAGCCAAAATCATGTGTAGAAAAATTAGAGGTCTTGTTTTAATTATTCAGCATTAATATATTCAATTTATGAAACCAGTGACCATTTTCCCAATCACTGACCTTTTACATATTCTTGGTGACTTACCAGAAAATAGAATAGGTTTCTTATAACTTATGCTATATAGCAAAAAAAATCCATAGTCATTTATATATCCAATACTCTCAGGTTAAAATCTTGCTTTAGGCATTTAAGAAAGATGTAGATCACATTGGTTAAACAATGGATATGAACTATATAAATGCTAAATAATTACAGGAAAATACTCTTCCACTCTCTGGTCCTTAGTTTCCCTATCTATAAAAGGTGAGCTTAGAGGCTTCCTCAGTTGAAAGGCTATAGCAGCTACTGTTTTAAGGCAGGAGGATCACCCCAAAGACACCAAGTTTCTTTGAGAAATAAACAAAAAGACTGAAATCAGGTCCCAGAGACTGAGTCAAGACCCCTAGGACCTGGCCCCACCTTTCCTCAAAATACAGAAGCCTTTTAGGCTTTAGGTAGGTTTAAGGTGAAGAGGTCAGTTTAGCTTTCAAGGGCATAATAAGATTGGCTGTTTCCTGTCAACAGTGAGCAAAAGGAAGGTGGGAGTTAATTCACAGCCCAAATACTTTGAACAGACTGTTAGGCAAAGTGAGCCTTCAGACAAAGAAACTCCTGCCCAGGAAACCAGAAAGTTAAGGGTGTTTTATGGCAGCATCCAGAGAAGATTCCAAAGCTGGGCTGTAGATCAAGATATCATCTATATACTTGTATTGTGCTCATGGATTCTACTGACTACTTGCTATGATTACAGAAATTTGCTATAAGAAGAAAAAGCAGAGACGTGATTATATGCATAGCTCATAATTTTCACAAATTACCCAATATACATTTTAGAAAGAAATATATTTTGTCTAATTAGGGGATACAAACATGTAACCTCTTAAGGTAAGTTACTAGAACTTTGTTTTATTTTATTTTTTGTTGAAGCTTTTTATTTTCAAAACATATTCATGGATAATTTTTCAACATTGGCCCTTGCATAGCCTTGTGTTTCAGATTTTCCCTTCCTTCCCCCCACTCTTTCCCCTATATGGTAAGTAGTCTAATATATGTCAAAATGTCAAAATATTTATTAAATCCAATATATATATATATATATATATATTTATACAATTATCTTGCTACACAAGAAAAATCAGATCAAAAAGGAAAAAAATGAGAAAGAAAGCAAAATGCAAGCAAACAACAACAAAAAGAGTGAAAATGCTATGTTGTGATCCACACTCAGTTCCCGTAGTCCTTTCTCTGAGTGTAGATGGCTCTCTTTATCACAAGATCATTGAAACTAGCCTGAATCAATTTATTGTTGGAAAGGGTCACATCCATCAGAATTGATCATTGTATAGTCTTGTTGTTGCCATGTATGATGATCTCCTGGTGCTGCTCATTTCACTTAACATCAGTTCATGTAAGTCTCTCCATACCTCTCTAAAATCATCCTGCCGATCATTTCTTATAGAACAATAATATTCCATGACATCCCATACCATAATTTATTCAGCTATTCCCCAACTGATGGGCATCCACTCAGTTTCCAGTTTCTTGTCACTACAAAAAGGGCTGCCACAAACATTCTTGCACATGTGGGTCCCTTTCCCTCATTTAAGATCTTTTTGGGATAAAAACCCAGTAGAAACACTGCTGGATCCAAGGGTATGGAAAGTTTGATAACTTTTTGAGCATATAGAACTTTGTTTTAATAAATTATTTTTTAAAACTTCAAATCAAATGCAGATTTAAATTTCCAGTAGTAATGTTTCAATATTTCCACATAAATTTCTAAGATCTTGTGCTTAAAGTAAACAAATTCACAATTCTAACATACCTTTTAATAGTGATTGTCTCATGTAATTGTAATGATAAAGAGATTCATCATATAAAATTTACAACTCATCTTGATATCTAAGGAGGTAGCCTTAAGTTCAACATTCCTGTTGTAAAAGCCAATCATTAGAAATTGTTCCTATTTAACAAAGTTGTAGATTATCAGTAAACTCATCCTTCATTGGGACCTATGTAACTCAAAAAAGTTATTTCTCAGGTATAATAATCTTACTCACAAAATAGTTTTAAGAAGTCTAACGAACTTACAATTTAAGAAGAATTCCAGAAAAAGACTCCTCTTCACTTTGTTTATTTTTTTTGATTGACATCTGCTTTCTTTGTTCTCTTTTGGTGGGGGGGCGCCCCCCCCCCCAATTCACAGCTGCATACTCTTAGGTCTCCAGGCTTCTAAAGTGCAAATTTACCAGATAAAGTTTTTTCCCCAGGTATGAACTTTTAATTACTTTTAATTAATGAACTTTTAATTAATCTCAGTTCTGTGATTTTAGAAAGAAACTATTACCTTTGATTGTTTTTGACAATCCACACAAATCTTTTTCTCTTTCCTCTGTGAATCAAAAAGGGTTTATGGACTATCACAGGTTGTTTGCTACCAAGTTTTAAAAGCAGCCAAGCGCTTTTCCTTAAAATCCCCAAACTCTTAAATCTTCTGTTAACACAGTCAGTGCAAAGAGATTACAATTTACATATACCATTAGTGGGCTTTGATTAGAGCTCTTTCAAAACTGCTTTTACTATCATATCTCAAATAACAAATTTCACTGAACTTAGTGAGTTTATTTTTTTCTCTCACTCTCACTGCTTTGTATCCCTGCTGCAATCAGAGAATAGGGGAAGGAGGAAGAAAGAGGAAAAGGACTCTCTTTACTCAATGCACTATCTCCCTCATGGAGGCCTTAATTTAGTTGAATTTGCTTCCAAGTTAATTTACACACAAAAAATTCATTTATCTCAACATTGGCATTGTATGTTGGTCACATCTGAAAACTCATATAAAGTTAACAAATATAATGCAAGCAAATCCAGTAAAGAAGTTAATAGTCATATAGCATTTGTTTTATGCTAAGCACTTTTGTAATCTTGAAATGACCAATTACCAAACTCCCCAGTCATTGCTTTCAAAAATTAGCTAACTTTATTTCTCTTGCCCCCAACTTGGCCAGAGGGAAAAATCAGGCTTTTCCCCCTTCTAAAGTGGGAGTTAAGAGTGCTAAGAAATCTTTACCAGTGTTCTGACTACAGGATAGAAGTTTTTCTTCTTTCTGGCTGCATTTTAAATTTTTCCAGGTAACAAAATCTAGCTCACAGAAGACATGACATAGATATTCTACACAAAGACAAAGACATAAATTACATAGAAGACTGTCACTTCACCCCACAAAACAGAATACCTCATCAAGTGCACTCTCTGGTGGTATTTTAGATTTTTTTCTCTGAGATTTGGGTTTGGACTGCTCCTTCCCCTTTCCTGCTTCATGACTTGTGATCCTGCAATTCACAGAGCCAACATCTCAACTCAGATTCCCAAGATCAGAGGGGTCATCCCCATCCAACAGCCATCCAGAGCGCCCCTGCTCTGTACCATTTATCAGAACTTTCTTCTACCTTACTAGGCACCATCCCTTGTATCACTAAGCCTTGATGATCCCAGGGTCCTATTCAGCCCAAGAACAGCCCAAGGGCACACAGGCAGTGCTCTTACCCCTGGATTATGCACACAGAAGTTACCTGACTGTCCACTCTCCCTTGGACTTCTTTGGAGACTTTTTTCCTTTTCTTTCTTTCTTACCCTTCCTTCTCTCTGTCTTTATAGGGTATCATACTCTTATCTGAGGGTTCTCTGCTCAAAAAAATGTAAATTTTGATCCCTGAAACCTCATAAGATATCTGGGACTAGAAACATGCCTAATCTAAATCACTCCGGTTCTCATTGGTTAATCAACACTAGGTCTCAAGTCAAACACCATTAGGTGCTTGTTTGTGCCATGATTGACTTAGACTGAATGTATATAACTATTATTTGGGGGGGACAGAAATCTTGAGAGTCTTCCCCTCCCCAGAATGATTTTTAACTAGGTAAAAATGGCCATTCTCCACCTTATTTCTTACCTAGTCTTAAATACTGCTTGGCCATTACTTCATTCAGACTAAGACCTGTTAAAGACCTAAACTTAAAAAGGCCAAGGTCTCCCACTACATCCAGAGCCATCACCAGTTATCCTAATCTTTATCTTACCACTAGACCCAGATGGCTCCAGGAGAGACAGTGAGGTTGGTGACTTTGCACAGACCTCCTTTTCACTTAACTCCTATTCAGTTGCAAATTATGGCATGACCATGGTCTTCTTTGAGAACAAAGGACAAATAACAAATCTTCTCATCCACTTTCCTTCAGAATCTCCCAGACATTGAGCTTGCCCTGGCAATGCATGCATATACTTCATTATCAATGTGTACGTCCTTAGGAAGTACACAGCCAATGTAAGTGAACTTATCCTCAATATTCAATACTTCCCCATTTACTATAACTGATGTTACATGTGGATTTTGTGGTACTGGCTGATCAAGTACCTGTGTTTTCTTGGTATTAATTTAGAGCAAAATTAGTACAAGCAGCAGAGAATTGATCCATACTTGATTTCATCTCAGCTTCAGAGACTGCACTGACTGCACAATCATCTGCAGACAAAAAATGAAGCACCAACATTTCCTCCACTTTAGTTGGATAATAAATTCTGTGGAATTCTTGTTTTTTATTTAGCAACATTTGAATTTTTCCATCATTTTCATCATAACAGTCTTGATGTTTTTTAGTATTCTGACCCAGATGAGCAAATGCCCATTCCTTTTCTGCTCCACTATTGCAATTGTATTGGGTCAACTGTTCCCGTTCAATGAAGAGCTCTCATCTGTTGACATTAAGTCTTTTGGTAACAATCATTTTGCCTTGGGATCTTTGCTTTTGTTGAATGCAAAGATATATCTTGGAGAGGATAAGTATGTGATCAGTCCAGCACTGTGCTACACATAACCTTCATCACTCTCATATCCTGTTTATCTCTTCTCCTTACAAAGATATAGTCTTTTAAATGCCAATGTTTGCTGCAAGGGTTCATCCAAGAAGTTTTATTCCATTTAGGTAAGTGTGTTGGTGCTGAGAAGGTCATCAGATACACAAGTCTTCATAAGTGACCATGATTGTTCCTTTCCAGACTCCATTCCTCCCAAGGACTCCCTGCCATATCTGGTAGTCTCAGTTTACTCTATCATTAAAATCACCCAGAATTATAAGCGTGTCTTCTTTTGGCACATTGATAATGAGAATATCCAGATGTTCATAAAATTTTTCTTTGATCTCATCAGAGTTCAGCAAGGTGGGAGCACAGACACTGATGATCATCACTTATCTGCAAGTGACATTGTCATAAGCCTGTTGTTCACTCAAGGCATACAAGAGTTGCCTAGACTAGAATAGTTTTTAAATTTATTTATTTTAAACTTAAATTTAAAAAGAAAGAGAAAGCATTGCCATATGCATAGCAGAACATAAGCGAGGATTCAAAATATAAAGCAATGTATTTCCATGTAAAGAAAGCCTATGGAATGAATACTATACATTGCGTTCAACCAGATTAACTTTGATTGCAAAATCCACCCTAGTTTCATGGTGTTCCCTTCCCTGTGGCCACTCCAAAAACAGATATTCAATTCTGACTTCAACAAGCTGGCTTTCATTTGCCAATCTTTTTTTTTCACTCAGGGCTGCTATTAGAATGTATGGTAATACAGTTGAATTCTCTCACAAGAGCTGTTCATCTTTCAGATCTACTGGATTTTGTTTTTATGTGTGTGCACATTCCATGTATCAATGATGAGTGGAATCATTTTTGAAGAAATTTTTGTATATATTTTGTGTTTTGTCTGCTGGATGATATCCCCTGGCCTGCCATGGTAATCAGACCAGGGTTGGATAAGCAGATAACTTTTAGGGCTCCTTTTCAATCATCATTAAGTAAGCAGTGTGATTCTTAAAAAGATGCTCAGATACCAAGGGGATTGTCAAATCCTACTGCTGCTTTCAGTGAGAAGATGATCCTGTGATCTGAGCTGTCTGTATACAGGGTTGTAATTACAGCTCCAAGCATATTTATACCTGCTGCTTTGCCATTTGTCTCTTTGTCACTTTGAGATGGGTAAAAATAGTAAAATGGAATGGGTGATATTTTTTGATTAGTACATAAAATGCATTTAAGTGAGGCAAAGTTGTATCCTCACTCTTCCAGAGTCATCACAGTCCAGTGACTAAACAGAGTCAATTTGACTGATGATGACTCAAGAAGCAGTGGGTGATCATTGCATCTGCATTGTCTAATCAAGTTCTAAACACTCCACAGTGGCTACTTCAGCTTCCTTTCTGGCCATTGGAACAAATTGTTCTCATATGTCCATTCTACCAGGGGAAGTCTTTACATGCTTGGGGTAGACACTCCCTAACTCACTGATGGGTTTCAGACTCCTTAGATATCCTCAGCCAGGTTTTTCCATCTGCTGAAATGGTTTACCAGAATGTGGCCATGTGCACATGACAGCTTCTTGGAGTCACAGGTAAGAGTCAGGGTAGAAAGTAGTCCTGAAAAGGGCTCTGTAGCCCTCAAACCAGAGGTACTAGTCATCCCTGAACAAATCCTACACCCTACATCTTGTGAGTGCAAGATCAAGGGCCAGAGAAATGTGGGTTCAAACCCACTCTCTGACTCATTTGAACTATGAGACCTTGGGCAAGTCACTTAACTGTTCTGAGCCTTGAACAGGGATTAAAATTGTTTTACCTTTTGAGGCAAAAGTTTGAGTCAATGGCACTTTATTAAAGGTCCATGATTCCCTCTAATGGAGTGGACCTCAGATCTTCTTTGTAATCTGAGATGCCTCTTCTTTCCAGGACCCTATTAGGGCTAGATAGATATCCAGTCATTCCAGAACAGCTAAACCAAATGCAGAATAGTTCCATTAATTGATATGTGACATGTAAGCTAAAAATAAGCAATATGTCAGCAGGATCACAAGTTGGGTGAAGCAAAGAATATCTTCTCATCAGATGGAAAGACTTCTCCTTAATTTGGGCAGGAGGAAATGGTACAAGCTATCACTGTCAGTGACCTTAATGGTCATCTGCTCTTATTGGACAAGTGACTGGTTTGGAGGTACAAAAATATTTTGGGGGACTTTCCATTTAACTGTCATCTCTGCCAAAATGGGCTTAATCACCATCACAAGGCAAAAAGATGGAAGGCCCATAGTTAATTTCCTATAATTAAGCAAATGAACTTAGAATCTGACCTCACAGCTCTGAGACCTCATATATAGAACTTCAACATGATTCTATCAAATTGATTAATAATGATTGTAATAGAATAGGAGTCCAAAATTAATTACTTCTCTAATTTGGTTTCCTCATGGAGAAAAGGGTGATGATAATAACTCCTATATTTTAGAGGGTTGCTGCAAGATGGAAATGAAGAAAGATCTTTGAATTTTAAAATACTATGTAGGGAGTCCTAAAAGGGTTAGTGCATTAAGACAGCTCAGGACCTTAGAGTTGGGGAAAGGATTTAGAATCATAGACACATGAGTTTAAATTCTCCTTCAGACACTTATTGGTTATGTGACTCTGATCCAATTATTTAATTTCTCTTAGATTCAGTTGGCTTATTTGGGTTTTTTTTTTGGTTTTTTTTTATTAAAGCTTTTTATGCATAACATATGTATGGGTAGTTCCTCAGCATTGATCTTTACAAAGCTTTCCGTTACAAATTTACCCCCCAGTCCCCTCCCCTCTCCTAGATGGCAGGAAGTCCACTACATGTTAATTATGTTAAAATACTTGACAAGTCGAATATATGTATACATATTTCCACACATCATTGTTGTGCAAGGAAAGTCGTATCTACAAGAGAAAAAAAAATCAGAGAAAGGAAACACAATGCAAGCAAACATCAATAGAGAGCATGACAATGTTATGTTGTGGTCCACATTTCATATCCCTCTCTCTGGGTGTATATGGCTTTCTCCACTGAACAACTGGAACTGGTTTGAGACATTTCATTGTTGCAGAGAGCCATGTCCATCAGAATTGATCATCATATAGTATTGTTGTTGCCGTGTATAATGATCTCCTGATTCTGCTCATTTCACTCAGCATCAGTTCATGCAAGCCTCTCCAGGCCTCTCTGAAATCGTCCTGCTGGTCGTTTCTTACAGAACAATAATATTCCATAACATTCATATACCATAATTTATTCAGCCCCTCCCCAATTGATGGGCATCCATTCAGTTTCCAGTTTCTTGCCACAACAAAAAGGGCTAGAGTTGGATTATTTATAAAATCGGAATAATAATAGCTCATCCCTCACAGGATGATTGTGAGGATCAAATTCTATAGCATATATATAAAGCTCTATATCATTTTAAGTTATTATAATCCCCATTCTATAAATGGAGAAACTGAGATTTAGAAGCAGTATTCAAATTCAATCATGACTCAAAGTCAAGAAATATTTCCATTTCATTTTGATTTCAATAAAAAGAATGAGGAGCCTAGCCCAGGGCAAGCTAAGTTGTAAGAAGGAAATGTCCTGGCCCTGGTCTTTCTGCGTTTTTCCATCTTCAGGACATGAACATTTTGTCCACAGGTATCCTGACCTTTGCCTTCATCCTGGCCACTTCCAGTTGCCATGGCTACCCTGACTCTCTTGTCAAGTGCTTCCAGGACCCTGAATATGGAGATTTTCTGAAAATTGCCCAGGAAGGACTTGGTACCTCTGCTTCTAAGAAGCATATCCTGGTGGTAGGAGCTGGGATATCTGGATTGGTGGCGGCGAAGATCCTTCAGGATGCTGGACACAAGGTAAGGAAGCAAATATTCATCCACAAACATTTATCAACTACCTACTCTCAATCAGACTGCAAGTTTCCCCAGGATCATCCCTGACTCCCTCAAAAGGTGAGCTCCAATACTGTAACATGGCAGTCAAAGAAAGAAGACAATTCTAGCTATGGAGTTGGGACAAAGACTTTTTTCTTTTGCTCCCCTCTCCAAACTGTAAGCTCCCTGAGGGCAGCACCAGGATCTTCCCCTTACTCTCCAAAAGCATGTTCTATTTTCTCTCCCTCTAGGGCCTGGATTTGATTCTTCTCTTTTTGTCTGAGTGCTTCTCTTTCTTTTTCTCTCTGTTTGTCTGTCTCTGCCTCTAGCACTCTACTTCCTCCTTTGCAAGCAACAACCTGCATCTATAACTATGTTTTATGACCTCCAAACACTTCTCTGTGACTGCCAGGTTCATGGTAGCTCCAACTTGTCTGTTAGCTTAGCTTAAAAAATAAAATAACAGTAAAGGCTGATTTGCAACTCCTTAACTCTGTAATATACAGCTATAGTGGCTGTGAGAACCAAATACTCTCTTAACTTCTAAAAGTATGCTGTGACATACTGCTGCAGGAGCTGTGAGAACCAAACCAACTTTCTATGCAAATACCTTTTTTAACTCTTTGCAGGCTTTCTAAGTTTCACACTTTATGTGGTCCTCAACATTAGGGAAAATACTTAACTTTTCTGAGACTTAGACCTCACCTATCTGAGAGGAAAAAAATCAGAGATGGCCTAAGCCCTACTCTCAGGAAACAGTGTGAAGAAAACAGAACAAGAAGCAAACCCAAACACTGTCTAGGAGAGAAAATGTGGTCTGGGGAAGAAAGTGAAGAAGGAGATCTGTTTTCTACTGTCAGAGAACTCAGTTTCAGGAAACAAAGAAGTTCCAGCTTTCTTTTTTGTAAACTTTACACCAAGGTATAAAGGTGGAGTAAATTTGAAAACACTTTGAAAACTGTAAATTCTGGAGTGCAAAAGAACAATTATTAGACAGTAAGATCTAAGGCATGGGGGCAGCTAGGTGGCACAGTGGATAGAGCACCAGCCCTGAAGTCAGGAGGACCTGAGTTCAAATCTGGTCTCAGACACATAACAGTTGTGTGACCCTGGGCAAGTCACTTAACCCCAATTGCCTCAGCAGAAAAAAAAAAAAAAAAAAGATCTAAGGCATGGGGTTAGATTGGATGGCTTCCAATGTTCCTTTCAACTCTAAGCTTCTATACAGAGGAGCAGTGGCTTGTTTTTTGTAGTAAAGGATGACTTCCTGGAGAAGGTAGTCCTTAAGTAAGAATTTTACAAGCAGAGGGGAGCAAGATGTAAATGGAAAGACATGAATATTTGAACTTCTCCTATAAGGGAAAGCTTTGAAGATAGTTTTTTTCTCTGATTTTTAACACATATCATCACCCACCATCCCCTAGATCTTCCCCCAATGCTTACCCCAAACCAAACTTACCGCTACTACCTTGAATCTGCAGATTACTGCTAGCCAACAAAGTCTTTCATTAGTGAAGTTTCTCATCTTCAACTTCATCTTTTAAGGACAGGATCTTTCTGCCTTCCAAATGGGACAAATGAGGCTCCCAAATGAAAATTGTCTAAATCAGTGCAAAATCAAGATGAGCCCAAAACCCATGATTCCTAGAACAATGCTTTTTTCTACATCATATCTAACCATATTCTATATTTCTTACAAAAATACATTCTTTAAAGGCAGAGAATGTCTATTTAATATTTATCTCCCCAATGACAAGCACATATAATAGGCACTTAATAAATGCTTGTTGTCATAATTGATTAGATTAATTCATGCTGGCATTAAGGGAATGGGGGCCAAAGGAAATAGTTCCTCATTCTGGGCTTTCTCTTTCCATTTTTATGTACTTTCAAATAGGACTACAGGATGCAGAAAAATTCCTTCCTCCCTATAATACTGTTGTTCCATCATGAAAGACATACCTTTATCTCAAGCTGGGGAGAATGGAAGGATGAGAGGATATGCTGTGGGTAAATTCTGGTCTTAAGGAGTCACTTTTTCTGAACCTAGGTGACAGTCTTAGAAGCCAAGCACAAAATTGGGGGAAGAGTGGCAACATTCCGGAGCCCAAAGAATGACTGGTACATTGAACTGGGTGCTATGAGGTTGCCAGGCCAACACAGGTAAGACCTGAGGTAAAGGACTAGGGTATGGACTGAATATAATAAGGGTGACAGGGTTCAATTTGGACATTTGTTCCCAGTAATGAACTTTCCACAGTCCTACAAATACTCTTGGGAAAACAGGTAAAACAGAGATTAATGTCCCTATCTGATGAAGGAAAAGATTAGTTCAGAGATGTTATAATACCAAAGGGCCCAAAGCCAATTTAATGGCAGAGACATTGCAAAATACCATGGTGTCCTTTATATATCAGACCAAGGCTATCCTTGCTTGCAAAGGGTTGCCACCAGGGTCTGCTCAGAGGGCAAGTTATACCAGGTGGTCCAAATTTGGTTTTGAAAGTGAGTTGAACAGAGCAATACATCTGAAGATCCAAGAAGAGCTAGGGAGTCCTGGAGGAAGGAGGTGAAGGAATAAAAGAGAAAGAAGAGACAAGGAAGAAGGATAAGAAAAAGAAGGGTCAGATACAGAGGAAGGCAGCAAAAGGGGTGGTGGTGATTTAGAAAGCTGGAGAAGAAACTAGAAAGGGGAGATTTGAGATTATAATCCCACAACATGGAAAGAAAATTTATTCTTCCTAGGAGCTTGGTCTAGTTGGGAAAAGAATCAGAAGATCTGGGTCCTAGTTCCAACTTTGCCATTTTATCAACTATGTGACTTTGAACTAGTTACTTGGCCTCTCTGAGCTATGGTTTTCTGATCATTAGACACACCAGTAGCACAATCTTGAACTTAAAGCTAATATTCATTGAAAGCTGGCCTCAAACACTTTCTACCTGTGTCACCCTGGGCAAGTCACTTTATCTGTCTCAGGTTAGTCAATTATAAAATGGGAATAATAGCAGTAGCTAGTGTAACATAGTAAGTACTTAGTAAATAATTGTTAAAATATCCTTGGTAAACAATCAGGTGATATATAAATGCAAGTTATGCTTGAAATCCTTGAACATCAGAACTGGAAGGGAAGACCTTAGAGATAATGAGGCTCAATCCTCTTTTTCTTCATTTTATGAGTGAGGATACTGAAATTCCAAGAAGGGAAATGACTTGATAAAATTTACTGAGGGAATTAGTTAATGAAAGGTATTAGATACAAATCTAGTCTATAAGTTTTCAGAACCAAGGAGAGTTACTACCTGCAGAATATAATGGAGAAGGCTGTTCTGTTTTTAATTAGATGGGCTGAGTTGGAAATCTAGTTCTTTTTAGTTTCCTTTATCTGTATCATGAAGAGTTTGCACTAAATAGTCATAACTTCAGCCCTTCCAGATCTAAATCTATGGTCCAAAGAGATAATATTTCCAGTGCTTACCAACCCTTAAAGTTTGTTGTTATTATTATATCACTTATTATAGTTATTGTCCTATGATTTCTGACACCATATAATTTACTCCAAATATTTTCTTTTCCCTTTCTGCTCAAATTATTAACTAATAGAAACTATAGCTTCCTACACAACTTCCCTTCACCTTCTCTTATCTTCCCCTCCTCCACTCACCCAGTGAATCCATTCCAATCAGTAATGTAGGGAAAGGGAAAGAACTCTGTACAGATAGGAGGCATGGGTTCAAAGTACCAAGCCACTAGCTTGTTGTATAGCCTTGAGTCGCCCTTTTTCTGGGACTCAGTTTCCTCCTCTATACAATGAAGAGGATTGGATTACATGATATCTAAAGTCCTTTCCACCTCCACTTCCAAAAAGTTATGGGTGTATGGTGCATTTCCTTAAAGCACACATTTAGAAGAGAAAAGGAATCATTCCAAATCACAATGTTTTCACAACATCCAAAAGACCTCATTCCTCTAAAGGGTCACAGAATTTCCAAAAATCAATTTAAGAAGAGAATAAATGTTTATATAGCACTTACTTCGTTCCAGGTACTTTTGCTAAGCACTTTATCAATATTATATCATTTGATCTTTACAACAACTTTGTAAGATAGATGATGTTATTATCCCTGTTTCATATAGATGATAAAACTGAGACAGAGGTAAAGTGACCTGCCCAGGGTCACACTAGTAAATATTGGGGAGGGGGATTGAACTCCAGTCTTCTAAGACCAGGTCCGAACTCTATCACTAAGGTGCTTAACTTTCAAGAAAGGTCAGCAACTATTTTATCTTTCTTTGAAGTCAAATCCAAGGTGAAATTGGCCAAAATGACAACAGGAGAAAGCAGATATTAGACTTTAAGAAGAATATATTTAACAGAACTCTTTGGAGGAGGGGGAAGGAATGGTAGTTTTGAAATTTCTTTCTGGGGAAATCTCTACTATGGTTGAGCCACAGGAAGTGACTGTAACTAGTGTTCTCTTCTTTTTGTGTCCTAGGTTGGCCCGATTCTATGTGGAGAAGCTTGGTCTGAAAATGAACACCTTTTTCCAGTCCAGTAACAAAACCTGGTATTATGTCAATGGCCACCGGCATAGAGCTTCAGATGTGCTAGCCAACCCCAACATCCTGGGCTACTCTGTAAACCCTGAGGAGTCAGGCAAGATGCCCGGTACACTCTTCAAAGAAGCAATAACTAAGGTGATTGACAGACCACTCATTCAGCCACCTCCTAATCCTCACATCTGTCAATCAGATGCTAGCCAGTCTAACCAACCATAACCTAACTATGCTCATTCCTGTTTTCCCATCAGGCTTCATCTGCAGGATATCTGGGTACTTGAGTGCTTTTGGGTCCTATGTGTCTCATGCATTCCTACTCTATGGCTCCTGGCCTTTTTCTGTGATTATCTCCTCTTGAAATAAGTGGCTCAAGCCAAAGGACATCTACTTCCAGAAGACCCTTAGAAAGAAGGCCTTTGCTAAATTTGTAGGTCATATGACAAATGGCTATGACCCAGAATTATAATGCCCTAAATCCTCTGTCTTGATGTATAATTAGAATTGGTCCTATTTCATCCTTTCTACTTTTCCTTAGCCCTAATTCAGACTCTCAAGCTACTTCCTCCATCTGCTATCACTTCCCTCCCATCCAACCCTTCCATGCCCTCTCCTCTTTGGGAAGAAAAGTGCAGAGAGGAGGTGTTCAGGCCAATGGCTACAATAAATCCCAGGTGTCTTGGCCACTCCTTCACTAACCCATCACACTTTTTTCTTCTAGATGGTGCAAAAACTGAATACTAAGAACTGTACTCAGCTGTTGTCTATATATGACTCCTTCTCTACCAAGGTAAGGGTTGTGGAAAATGGGGAATTCTCCACCTTGTTCAGCCCACATCTATATCTTTTCCCTTATTGTGCCTCCTTTCTCCCACTTCCTGCATCTCTTCTACCCCCTCTGCTCTTCACCCAGGCTTACCTTCTAAAGGTAGGGCAGTTGAGCAAGGGAGCTGTTCAGATGATTGGAGATATCATGAATGAAAATGCAGGCTTCTACAAATCTCTCTTGCAATCCCTGAGGGATGACATCACCTACTCCTATGCAGATGGGTGAGTAAAACATGAACATGAAACCCATGGGGGGGAGATAAGATATGAGATAGCACTGCTACCATGGCAGGAGCCAGATAGGTTCAGGATAACTCTGCTTTCAGATATGTCTGCTACTTTTCCACTACTATATTCTACTACAGTTTCATCCCCAGCCTGGAAATGCCTACTATATGCCAGACTTTGCTGAGTGTTTTACAAATATCATCTCATTTGATTTTCACAACAAACTTGAGGAGTAGAAAAAAGAGGTTCTGTCTCCCCACATCCAATACAGTTCCTTCCAAGAAATCAAGGGTTCTTGAGTGGGGCAATAGTAATGATAGAAAATTGTGCATAAATTCATCAGAAAAGTTTAAACAGCAGAATAGAGATCCGAAGGAAAATGTCATTATACAATGGGGAAAATGTGGAAAGCTTCATGCAGGGGGTGGCATTTTAAATCAAGGGATAGGTATGAAAAGGAAAGGGAGGGAGAATATTCCAGGCACAGAACTAGCAGGAGTAAGGATATAGTAGTAGAAAGGGGGTAGGTATATTTGGAGGCAAAGAATTATCCTGTTGGTCTAGAGCACAATATGTGTAAAGGAGGAGAGAAAAAAAGTTAAGTTGTAAAGCACTGAGATAAATCTGAAAAGTACCAGGAGTATTCTTAGCAACATAGGTATTTCAATAGCTTGGTGCATGGTGGGCAATTACTCCCCCTTCTTCATAGGTACTAAGTATTAGAGGGTGATGGATACTTTGGTAGGGGATATGACAATTAAAATTGTGCCAGGTTATGGCCAGACTTGAATGCCAGAATAAGGACTAACAGGATAAGGAGTCCTGGAGTAAATAGAAGAATAGCATGTTCAGGACAAAAAAAAATATTCTGTCAGTAGTAAGAAAAGTGGCCAGGATAGGGAAAGAGGAGCAGTACTTGTTCTTTATGACCCCATTTAGGGTTTTCTGAGCAGAGTTTATGGAGTGGTTTGTCATTTCCTTCTCCATTTATTTTATAAATGAGGAAGAGAGTTAAGTGACTTGACCAGAGTCACATAGCCTAGTAAGTGTCTAAGGTCTGATTTCAACTCATGAAGAGGAATCTCCCTGACTAGGCTCAGCACTCTCTCCACTGTGCTTTTTATCTGGAAAGAGTAAAGGACGGAACAAATTTAAGAAGCTTTTGAGATAGTTCAGGCCAATGGTGACATGGGTTCATATAATAATTGTCTCAGAGCTTTTCCAAGCTGGCTTCCCCTTGAAACTTCTGAGATCAGAGATAACAGGTTCATAAGATTTAGAGCTGGAAGAGATCTGAGAGGCCAACAGTCAGACCTCCTGATCTTATAGATGAAGAAATTGGGACTCAAGGGTTAAATAACCTTCACAAGGTTACATTGATAGCAGTCAGCAGGGAATGTATTTGAGCACAAGTCTTTGACTCCAAAGTCAGTACTCTTTCCACTGCTTCAATATTCCAGAATTAGGGCAGGGAAATGGCCTAGATTCTCCTTTTAGCTACCTCATATCTGTACCTCTTGCCAGTACGCCAAGCTGACTCCCTCCTTTCCTCTGATCCAAAGATATTTAATCTTTTCTGTCATGGGGAAGCCTAGTTATGCCCATAGGCCCCTTCTCAAAATAATAGTTTTTTTTAAATAATAGTTTTAAATACACAAAAGACACATGATTGCAAAGGAAATCAATTATATTGAAATGATTATCAAAATATTTTTATATAAAGTGTATGGTTCTCAGATTAAGAATTCCTACTCTAGTCAGTTACAGGTTTTTCCTGCTCTGGGATTATTTGTATTTTAAATTTGAAGCAATGCTTCAAACCAAGAAACATACTGAAAATAACAACATTTTAGGCTCTATGACAGGCAAATTAGGAACATTAAGAGACCCCTGGGATCACCCCTTAGGTGGCTACATCTTTTGTTTCTCTAGAGAGTCTTTCAGTATCCCTGTGCCTTCTCCTTTTCTTCTCTGGGGACAGCTTTGATGAAATCACTGGTGGTTTTGATCAGCTCCCCAATGCCCTCTTCCAAACCTTGAAGCCTGATACCGTCTTACTGGAGACAACAGTGGAGAAGGTAAAGAGGGTTGGATCAAAGATCAAGATTACCTACAGAAAACCCGATTCAAGCCAGTCCACCATCACAGGTGACTTTGCCATAATCTCTTCATCAGCCAAGGCCACACGCCTCATCCAGTTTGAGCCACCACTCTCCCTGGCCAAGCAAGATGCCCTCCGCTCCATTCATTATACCAGTGCCACCAAGGTGGCCCTGGCCTGCAAAGAGAGCTTCTGGGAACGAGATGGCATCAAAGGTGGGGTAACCATTACAGACCTGCCCACTAGATTCATCTACTACCCCAACCATAATTTCTCTGGCAATATAAGCATCCTTTTGGCCTCCTACACTGTGGATGATGACTCTACCTTTTTGCTGGGCATAAAACATAAGAAGTTGGTGGACCTAATGCTGGATGACTTGGCAACTATCCATCAGAGGTCTAAAAAGGAGCTCCAGGATTTGTGTGACACATCTGTGGTGAAACACTGGTCCCTAGACCCATTCACCCTGGGTGCATTTGCAGAATTTACCCCTTACCAGTTTGTTGACTATTTTAAAAAACTCTTTGAACCTGAAGGAAAAATTCACTTTGCTGGTGAGCACACTTCTATGCCCCATGGCTGGATAGAGACAGCAATCAAATCTGGGATCCGGGAAGCTCGAGACATACAGGTAGTCATTAATACTGAGGCTGATGACTATGATTCTGATTCGACTTTGGATGAGGGATCAACTTTCTATCAGAGGATCAATGAAAAGTCCTAAAAGGCCTGCTCTTCAGAGAGTAGTCCTTGAGAGATGAGAGGATAGAAGGAAATAGAAGTGAGAGGTAGGATGTATATGATATAGTATAGCTTAAGGACTGGCATACAAAGAAAATAAATCATTAAAAAATATTTATGGGAACTTGGCCGTAAGTTTATAGGCAATTGCCCATTACTAGTGGCAATGCTCAGTTCTAAGAAATCAAGTGCTAGAATCTAATCATATAATCAAAATAAACAAAAGGCAATTTAGAGGCTATCTAGTGACCCATACCTCACTAAAAAAAGTCCTTTTTGTTTCTCCCAAGAGACAGGGCAGAGCAAAAGCTTGACTCTCTGGCATAATTCAGTGATAAAATAAATGAGTGAAAGGAATGGGTAGATCAGTAAGACCTCTCCTAGTGGTCCTGAAAGCAAATGCTTGAAATATAGCTGCTCCCACAGGCCTACAGTTTAAGAGCAAACACCCTTTCCTAGGACCCCTTCTGCCTAACAAATGTGGGCTGAGAACAACTTAGCAAAGCTCCCTGAGGAGCCTTCAGCTACTTCGTGTGACCTCAGGGAAGAGAAATAAGGGTAAGAGATTTTAACATTTCTTTGCCATGGGAACAATAACAGGCATGGGATCTAAATCTATCTGGCCATTCAATTCACCTCTCCAGTAGAAAAAAATTCACTCTCTCATTAAATGACATAGTATAATAAATCAGCAAACATGAATAAATCATATTTCTTGCATATATGTGCACTGTTTCTTTTTTCAAATGCATATAATTACTGGTATTTTCACTAAAATACAAACTCATTTAAAAACATCACTTACTTCAATCAATTAACAAGCATTTATTAAACAACCACTATGTTCCAGGGACTTTATTATGTAGGGGCAGTGATATAGAACCACTTCTGCCCTCAAATAAATAATGTTGTAACAGAGGAAACATACATATATAAGTACAAAATGGATGGTTGTTGTTTTTTGTCCTCTAAGCGGACCAAAATTACATTACTATATTAGACTCGTTACAATATATCTGATTGGACTGAAGAGACCAATAAAAGCTTGAAAGGTTCTACCACAGAAAAGGTACAAATGGTCCATATATACATTCGGAGTGGAGATGTCTCTAAATTTGTGCATCTCACATTTCTTTTGAGCTACTGAAATTTTGCTTTGCTTATAGAACACAGCACCATGCTGATCAGTCCTTTGCCATCAATGTCACGTAATCAATTCCAATTTCATAATGGCATATTTGCTTCAGAGAGACCTTGACAGTATAATTGCATCACTTCTGACCACAATGTGAAGAGTTCAGATCAAGAAAGGACCTCAATGTCCAGTATCTTCTCCTTTCCAGTGATTTTCAGAATCTTCAGAATTCAAATGAAAGTGATTCATTTTCTTGGCGTGGCATTGGCATACTGTCCAGGTTCCACAGGAATATAATAATGAGGTCAGCACAACAGTTCTGTAGATCTTCAATCACTGAACTTTTGATAAATTATTTAACTTTAAAAACCTACAAGCCAAGACTAAAGTGAAGGGATAGTTAGTGTGTGAATTTTTGTTCACAGATGATTGTGTATTCACTGAAGCTTCTGAAGCTAAAACATAACAAAGAATGACCAATTATCTACTTGTGCTAATTTTGGTTTAACAACTAACATCAAGAAAGTACAAATTCAGTGGCTGACTTTGATGCCCTTGTTAAAGCCATCTAACAAAATTGCTGAAAATGCCATGCTAAAAAGCATAGGAGTAAGCACACAGCCCTACTTCACTCTACTGGTGACTTGGAAAGTATGAGAGCATTGCCCATAATCCAGAACTTGAGCAAATATGCCATAATGAAATTGACATAAAATACTAAACTTCTCAAGAGAACCACATTTTGACATGATTTTCCATAAGCCTCATAACTGATATTATCAAAAGTCTTGATCAAATCAACAAATGTTGTATACAGACCTCTTGTTCTGCTCCTGGCATTTCTTCTGAAAATGTCAAGCAAAAATACCATATCACTGTTATTCAGTCATTTTGAAAACCACACTAGCTCTCAGGTAGATGATCATCTTCTAGTGAAGGATCATTCTGTTAAGAAAGATTATTTCCATCCTGGAAATAATCTTTCCAGCAATAACTAAGAGAGAGACCCCTCAAGCCTATCACATGATTGTCAAAGGATAATCTATTTCCTTTATTTTATGGAAATGGTCAATAGAGGCATTCTTCAACTCCTTGGAGATAACCTCCTCTTGCCATATATTACAGCTTTAATATATGCAGTGAACCCATTACCTTGTAGATCTCAGCTGATATAGAATCATAAGCAGGTGTTTTGCTCCAGGAAGAATAATATTCAAAATATTTCCTTCTGTTGAAATCTTAGCTAGAAAGAGATCGACTTCAACCTGAGCTATACAGTCAGTGGCTAAAGCACTGATTAATGATGATCTAATGAGAATTATGTCCATGTTCAGTACATCCTTCCAGGATTACATAGTTATCACTAATCAATGTGCCTCCATCAACACTAAGTAGTTGAGATGCATTATAGGTCTTTGGCTCATAAATAGCCTTTAGGGCATCACCAAAGTACTTTGGATTGTTACTATCAGCATGAAACTCAATTTCATCTGCCTCCTTACTGAGCCAAGAATCTTGCATCTTATTAATCTTTGCTTGTACTTTACTTTTGATGGAGTGAAATGCTGCTTTCTTAGATATGGATGGACTATCTTGCTGGTAAACCCTGTGGAATTCTTGTTTTTCCTTTGGCAGTTTCTGAATTTTCCCATCATTTTCATCAAATCAGGATTGACATTTCTGAGTATTATGACCCCAGATGAATAAAGGCAGTTCTGTATACCAAACCTTTGAAAGTTGCCTACTCCTTTTCTGTTCCACCATTGCCCACCCTGTGTTAGCTCACCTTTCCCTCCAAATTATCAATGAACTCTTCCCACTCAGAGAAGAACTTTGTTGACATTAAGTCTTCTGGTAGTCATGTTCCCTTGAGCCCACTGTTTTTGTTTAAGGCAAATATTTATCTTGGAGAGGATAAGTCTATGATCAGCCCAGAATTCTGTGCTGTATATCACCTTCGTCGCTCTCATATCCTGTCCATCTCATCTCTTTACAATGACATAATCTATTGCATTTAGGTACAACGTTTGTGATGAAAAGATCAAAAGATGCACAAATTTTCAGTAGAAAGGGAATATTCCTGCTGCTCTTCCTGACTTCAGTCCTAACAAGGATTGCCTGCCATACCTGGCAGTCTGTGCCTATTCTAGAATTAAAGTCAGGCAGAATTATAAACTTGTCCCCTTTCAGTACATTAATGATAAAGGTCTCCAGGTCTTCATAAAATTTTTCTTTGACCTCATCAAACTGGTCATGACTTAGGATGCAGTGGGTGACTTTGGCATCTTCAAGATCTAACCAAGCTCTAAGTGTTCATAGCACCTCTTGGAGCCACTTTCACAACTATTGGAATATAGTGTTCTCATCTACCCATTCCAACAGGTGAAGTCATCACATGGTTGGAATAGACATACACTAACTCACCAACAGGTGTGTGACTTCTCATTACCCTCAAATTGGTTTGACCCACCTGCCAAAATGGCTTATTGGGGTAAGGTTATTGCTTTTTGGAGACACATGTGAGAGTTGGGTGAATCAGGGTGGATCATCTACCAAAGATGGAAAGCACCCCTCACACCAGAGGTGCTAGTCTTCCTTAAACACAATCTATACTCCAAGTATAAATATATACACAGTGGAAACAAAGTCTTTTCTGGAACAGAAGGAATGGATTAGAAAATGCATTATATAGGAGATAGCATTTGAACTGAGCCTCAAAGGAGCAATTCTAGAGGAGGGAAGAAGTGAGGAGAGAATTTTGTCCAGGCACGGAGTCAGCCTACTGAGAGGTGGGATTTGGAGTACCTTCTAATTATCTATATGATCAATTGTAAAATAATAGTGTAACTATTATTCTTGTCTTTGAGTTTTATTGTACCTTAAATAAGACATCCTCATACTCAAAAACATTTGGAGCTCTTCCCTGCTTAAAAATCTTCAGTGACTCCCTCCTGCCATTTGCAAGAGAGATTCTTCTGCATCTGGCATTTAAAATCTTCCACAATAGAATTCCCATCTTTCTTTTGAGCTATGTTTCCTAGGACTATAGGGTCAGAAAATGAGAGTTGGAAGAGACCTAAGAGATCAATGAGTCTAACCTCCTCATTATACAAATGAGAAAACTAAGGCTCAGAGAAGTTAAGTGATTTGTCCATAATCAGAGGTACAAAGTAGAAAACTTGGCTCTGAATCAAAACACTTACTCTGAGTCCAAATCCAGTCAGTTTTTCCTTTTTCTCATTTTCTGGTCTAGTTAAAAATGTTTTTCATTTACTTACCTATGTATCAATGGAGGGACAGCCCGGTACAATGGAAAGAATTGGAAGAGGGATGAATTTGCATTTAGAAGACTTAGATTCAAATCCTCACTCAGTCATTTTATAGCTGTTCCTCTTTAGACAAATTATCCTGCCTCTCTAGGCCTCAGTTTCCTCATCTATTAAAAAAGAGGCTTAGACAAAAAGGATGTAGAGGTCTCAGTGTTAGAGGGGGTAGAGCACTAGACCTGAAATCAGAAAGACCTAAATTCAAATCTATCCTCAGATACTTCCTGGCCAAGTCCCTTAATCTTTGTTTTAGTTTCCTCAACTGTTAAATAAGGATAATAAGGGAACCTATCTTCCAGGGTTGTTATAAGGATCAAATGAGATCATATTTGTAAAGTGCTTAGCACAATGCCTGATATATAGTAGGTACTATATAAATGTTAACTGTCATTATTTTTATTATCATAAATCTGACTTCCCACTTTACCTCTCCCAGTATAACCTAAGTTCCTGTGAACATAGATTGTTTCCTTTTTCCTTTGCCCTCACAAAAGCAGTAGGCATAGCTCCTGGCACATATAATTTCTTAGCTGTGTGACCCTGGGCAAGTCACTTAACCCCAATTGCCTCAGCAAAAATAAAATAAAGTATTCTAACAATTCCCATAATTGAATAAAGTTTTCTCATAAAACAGAAATTGGACTAGATGCATGATTAAATACAAAGGAAACTGAGCTATATCCAGAATTGCATCACAAGATGAAATCAATATGCTTCATTCAATTCACACATTTCTCTCAATCTTAACTACCCTGTAATAAAACTAGAAAATTATTCTGCTAAACAGCTTATGAAATTTAAATAAATGATAAGAAATGAAAACTGAACAGTTTAAAGATCTATAGAAGGAAGAGTTCTAAAACTCTTTAAATTAGGGTAGGAAAGGCTTGACATGTGGTAAGCACTGTATAAATTATTGTTTAGTATAATTACTGCAAGATGTGAATAGTATTAAATGTCAAAAGTGGTAAAAAAAAATAATGATTTTTATGCAATATAATTTGGAAATATAAGACTTAATCATTATCTCTTGATTGGTAATGAGTTTTAAATACATGAAACTGTGCATATTCTTTTTGTATTTCTAAAATCTTTATTATATTGTGAAATTTGAGAAATCATTGTATCACAAATGTCATTAAGAAGGTAACTTCCCTTTCATCTTATTTTGAACTATTAAAAAGATATGACAAAAATGTTCCAAAACTTTTAAATATTTAATGGAGTATAATTTGTTTTAAATTAGAAAATAATGATGATAATGGTGGTGATGACTCACTGTTGGCAGTGAAGAGTAGCAAAATCCACTTGGTCTATGAGATTCTATATGAGTTATAAAAACTTACCATCCCTGCTGAAAGTGTATAGTGAAACTCTGAGATATTGGAATTTGAGGAACTAGGCCCTCTTGCAGCCAAAATGGGAAAATTTACAAGTTAACTTTAAATAGAGTGAATTTCTTCTAAAATCATCTAGAAAATCAAAAAATTGTATCTGTTAGTAATTAGCATGTAGTGGTTACATCTTTGAACCAACTCTTCATTGTATATGTGAACTAGTCTTTATTATATATATGTAAAACTTCAGAATGAAATAATTCTTACATGAAGGACCAATAACATGTCATTATGTTTATTACAATATAAAGCAAATAGCAACAACCTAGCCCTAAGCTATGATTTGTGGAGTTTTGTCATTTGAGGTGAAATCTCCAGAGACTGTACTTTGTGATGTTCTAAGTTTTGATTTCAGAAATGATGTCTGAGTTGTCATGAAATCAATAGTACACTATTCAAGTAGACTACAGTCTGAGAAATGCTACAGGTGGATTTCTGTGCCAGAGAAAAGTTGAACCAATGACCTGATGTTAATGAAAGTAGGATTTATCCTCTTGATTCAGATTCCATATCATGCTATTTTATCTCTCAATAAGAAATTTTTCCACTTGTTAATCATTAACCTGGCTTTTAATATCCTATGAATAAAGTGGAACTTTAATACATGACTGTCTCTTAAATCTGACTCACGCCTAAACTTAAATAATGAAAAGAAAGTTTCCTTTTGTTGTGAATTCAGGTCAGTCTGTGCTCTTGCAGGGGCAATTTTAGTGTCATCATAAACTTGCTTCTCCTTTTCCTTTCACAGAAAATTCCTATAATCAAGATAGATCAAAAGTGTTAATTTTGTTGTTATAATATTGAATCTATTTATTAATAATTTCCTACTAAAACATCTGGATTACTATGATATGAGGCAAGTATAGATCATTAGGGTATCCCTGTACAGAGCTCCAGCTTCTTGACTGCATTATTTTATTCATACTTTAAATATCTTAGTATTGGTGCTTATGAATGCTGACATATCAGAGATGTTTTTCAGATAGACACCATAGCTACAGTATTTACCTTCTTATTCACATCCATGACTTTCTTAGAAAACTTCAAGCTCATCCTACTTTATCTCCAATATAAGTAGTTTTTCTCATTCAGTTCACAGAAATCTAATCTCTACATTGTCATTAGAAGTATTACATGCAATAGTTTTTTTCATAAAATACTGAAATTTAGTTGTAAACTGAACTCTTCCAGCCAACAAAGGAAGTCAATAAATTTTTAATTCCTATTCATTGTTGCATGAAATCCTACTAACCCAGGTCAAAATGACCCAGGAATGGCTGATGACAATGGCTTAGATTCTTGATATTTGGGCAGCCCTTTTCTCCAATTCCATTATTGTTCCCTTGTGGTTTCATTGAAATTCATTTTCTCATGTGATACTATTCCTGTTGAAGGTATTTTCAAATCCCCTTAATCTACATCCCCCTTCCCACTCATGGCTGTTCTGAAAGGCTATGTCCTTTTATTTATTCTCTTCCTCATTTTTCTTCCCTCTATGTATAGATGGGTATGTTTATATATGTATATATATACATATATATGTATATCTTTTCTCTTAGCAATCTTATCGGTTCTAGAGCTCCATTATTATCTCTATGAAGATGACTCCATGATCCATAAGACTCCATTAGCTCCAAGTCCACATCATCAACTGCTAAGTAGAGAGCTCTAATTCAATATCAAAAAGGGATTCATTACTTCTCCCTGTAACTCTATCTCTTCTCTAAGCTTGTTTTTTGTTTTTGTGGGCATTATAATGCTTCCAAACATCTAGTTTCACAGCCTAAAAGTGACTTTTGAATTTTAAATTTCCCCTGACAACCATAATCAAATTGTGATATATAAATGTAATAGAATATTACTGTGCTATAAGAAATAATGAGAAGGCTGGGACACTGATGCATTGTTGGTGGAGCTGTGAACGGATACAGCCATTCTGGAGAGCAATTTGGAGCTATGCTCAAAAAGTTATCAAACTGTGCATACCCTTTGACCCAGCAGTGTTTCTATTGGCCCTATATCCCAAAGAAATCATAAGAGAAGGAAAGGAACCCACATGTGCAAGAATGTTTGTGGCAGCCCTTTTTGTAGTAGCTAGAAACTGGAAACTGAAATGGATGCCCATCAATTGGAGAATGGCTGAATAAATTATGGTATATGAATATTATTGTTCTGTAAGAAACGACCAGCAGGACGATTTCAGAGAGGCCTGGAGAGGCTTGCACGAACTGATGCTGAGTGAAATCAGCAGAACCAGGAGATCATTATACATGGCAACAACAAGACTATATGATGATCAATTCTGATGGACATGGCTCTCTTTAACAATGAAATGTTTCAAACCACTTCCAGTTGTTCACTGAAGAAAGCCATATACATCCAGAGAGAGGGATGTGAAATGTGGACCACAACATAACATTCTCATGCTCTTGACTGATGTTTGCTTACATTGCTTTTCTTTTATCTGATATGTCTTTCGTGTGGATACGATTTTTCTTGAACAACAATGATAAGTTTGGAAATATGTATACATATATTTGATTTGCCAAGTATTTAAAAAAAAAGAAAAGAAAAAAGAAATAATGAATGTGTAGGCAGAGGCAAGATGGAAGAGTAAAGGGAGGCATTTTCCAGAGTTTTCTCTAAACCCTTCCAAATTCCTTTAAATAATTACTCTAAACAAATTTTAGTATCATAACCCACAAAAAAATGAAGTGGAATAATTTTCCAACTGAAGATACTTAGAAAGTCAGCAGGAAAGGTCTGTTGCATCAAGGTAGGAGTCCAGTGCAGCCATGGTGCAAGCCTTGGCCAGCACAGCTCCTATTCCAGCAAATCAAGAGTGGGTCTTGGAGCCTCTAAATCAGTGGCAGAACTGATGATTTGCAGACCTCTCAGTATAAAGACACAAAAGACAAGTTGGAAGGGCAGCATTAAAGGTTTCTCTCAGATGAAAGAGCCTTAGGAAACCTGCAAACCAGGAGCAGGCCTTGGGAGCCACTGAATCATCAATGACAACAGTGGTGGTGACAGAGGCAGAGGTAGCAGCAATTTCTGTAGGAATCAGCCCATGGACAATAAAGGGATTAAACTGGTCAGAAAGAGGTGTCTTTTACTAGCACAGAAGAATGACCTTGTTGCTTTAGCACACTAGAACGTACCACCGCAGTTCAGTGGGGACCCTTCTCATAGTTTCAGGGTAGAAAAGAGTGTTCGTGGCAACTTAAATACATTTCTCTTTGGATCATAATACCTTAGAAGAACTGAAAACTTACAGAATTCTAGAAGAATCTCTGAAAACAGCTGCACAAAATCTGTGAAGCTTCAGATATTAGACTCTCCACCTTTGAAACAGCCCTAATTTAACAAAGAGTTCATAAGTAGGATTTATACCAGGAGTGCAGGGTTGGTTCAATATTAGGAAAATTATGAGCATAATCAATTATATTAATAACCAAACTAACAAAAGTCATATGATTATCTCAATAGATGCAGAAAAAGCATTTGATAAAATCCAACACCCTTTCCTATTGAAAACACTAGAGAGTATAGGAATAAATGGGCTTTTCCTTAAAATGATCAGTAGCATCTATTTAAAACCATCAGCAAGCATCATGGGTAATGGGGACAAACTAAAACCATTCCCAATAAGATCAGGAGTGAAACAAGGCTGCCCACTGTCACCATTACTATTTAATGTTGTATTAGAAATGTTAGCTTTGGCAGTAAGAGAAAAAAAGAGATAAAAGGAATCAGAACAGGTAATGAGGAAACCAAATTATCACTCTTTGCAGATGACATGATGGTATACTTAGAGAACCCTAGAGACTCAACTAAAAAACTACTAGAAACAATTCACAACTTTAGTAAAGTTGCAGGATTCAAAATAAATCCACATAAATCATCAGCATTCTTATATATTACCAACAAAGTTCAGCAGCAAGAGATAGAAAAAGAAATTCCATTCAGAATAACAGATGATAGCATAAAATATTTGGGAATCTATCTGCCAAGAAAATGTCAGAAACTATATGAACTAAACTACAAAACACTTTCCACACAAATAAAATCAGACCTAGTCAATTGGAAAAACATTAAGCGCTCATGGGTAGCCCGAGCGAATATAATAAAAATGACAATACTACCCAAACTAATTTACTTATTTAGTGCCATACCAATCAAACTCCCAAGAAATTATTTTACAGATCTAGAAAAAATAGTAGCAAAGTTCATTTGGAAGAACAAAAGGTCAAGAATTTAAAGGGAATTAATGATAAAAAAAAAGACAGATGAAGGTGGCCTTGCTGTACCAGATATAAAATTATATTATAAAGCAGCAGTCATCAAAACCATTTGGTACTGGCTGAGAAATAGAGCAGTCGATCAGTGGCATAGGATAGGATATCAGGACGAGCTAGGTAATAACCTTAGCAATTTAGTGTTTGATAAACCCAAAGACCCCAGCTTTTGGGATAAGTACTCACTATTCGGCAAAAACTGATGGGAAAATTGGAAACTAGTGTGGAAGAAATTAGGGCTTGACCCATACCTAACACCACATACCAAGATAAGATCTAAATGGGTTCATGATCTAGATATAAAGAGTGATATTATAACCAAATTAGAGGAACATAGGATAGTTTACCTCTCAGACCTATGGAGATGGAATAAATTTATGTCCAAAGAATATCTAGAACTCTTAATTGAACACCAGATAGACAATTTTGATTATATTAAGTTAAAAAGTTTCTGTACAAACAAAACTAATGCAGACAAGATTAGGAGGGAAGCATCAAATTGGGAAATTATCTTTACATTTAAGGATTCTGATAAAGGTCTCATCTCTAAGATATATAGAGAATTGTCTCATATTTATAAGAATTCAAGCCATTCTCCAATTGATAAATGGTCAAAGGATGTGAACAGACAATTTTCAGATAATGAAATTAAAACTATTTCTAGTCATATGAAAAGGTGCTCCAAATCACTATTGATCAGAGAAATGCAAATTAGGACAACTGTGAAATACCACCACATACCTGTCAGATTGGCTAAAATGACAGGAAAAGATAACGATGAATGTTGGAGGGGATGTGGGAAGGCTGGGACACTGAGGCATTGTTGGTGGAGCTGTGAACGGATCCAACCATTCTGGAGAGCAATTTGGAGCTATGCTCAAAAAGTTATCAAACTATGAATACCCTTTGACCCAGCAGTGTTTCTATTGGGCTTATATTCCAAAGAAATCATAAAAGAAGGAAAGGGCCCCACATGTGCAAGAATGTTTGTGGCAGCTCTTTTTGTAGTGGCTAGAAACTGGAAACTGAAGGGATGCCCATCAATTGGAGAGTGGCTGAATAAATTATGGTATATGAATGTTATGGAATATTATTGCTCTGTAAGAAATGACCAGCAGGACGATTTCAGAGAGGCCTGGAGAGACTTGCATGAACTGATGCTGAGTGAAATGAACAGAACCAGGAGATCATTATACACGACAACAATACTATATGAGGATCAGTTCTATGGGACATGACTCTCTTCAACAATGAAATGCTTCAAACCAATTCCAATTGTTCAGTGAAGAAAGCCATATACACCTAGAGAGAGGGATGTGAAATGTGGACTACAACATAACATTTTCATGTTCTCTATTAAGGTTTGCTTGCATTGTATTTCCTTTATCGGATTATTCTTTCTTGTAGATATGATTTCTCCTGCACAAAAAATGATGTGTGGCAATAACTATACATATATTCGATTTCTTAAGTATTCTAACATAATTATCATGTAGTGGATGTCCTGTCATCTAGGGGAGAGGTGGGGAGTAGGGGGAAAAAAATTTGTAACAGAAAGCTTTGTAAAGGTTAATGTTTAGGACTTACCCATACATATGTTTTGCAAATAAAAAGTATTAATAAATTTAAAAAATAGAATGGTTGGATCAGTTGACAATTCCACAAATAATGCATGAGTCTCCCAGTATTCCCATATCCCTTCCAACAATTTATCCTTTTCCTGTCATTTCCCACTGTAAATTGTATATCTTCTCTGTTCTACTTATCTCCTTCATTTCTTAGTCAGTACCAGATAGTTTCCATAATTATTTAATGATAATATTTGGAAAATCTCAAATAATCAACTGAAAATTAGTTGAAATGATTAATAATATTAGGGAAGTAGCAGAATATTAATTAAATTCACATGAGTCACAAACATTTCTACACATCAAACAAAAATGTGTAAGAAAAGATATTAAGAGGTATCCCATTTTAACTAGTGTGGAAGAAATTAAGGCTGGACCCACACCTAACACCACACACCAAGATAAGATCTAAATGGGTTCATGATCTAGATATAAAGAGTGATATTATAACCAAATTAGAGGAACATAGGATAGTTTACCTCTCAGACCTATGGAGATGGAATAAATTTATGTCCAAAGAATATCTAGAACTCTTAATTGAACACCAGATAGACAATTTTGATTATATTAAGTTAAAAAGTTTCTGTACAAACAAAACTAATGCAGACAAGATTAGGAGGGAAGCATCAAATTGGGAAATCATCTTTACATTTAAGGGTTCTGATAAAGGTCTCATCTCTAAGATATATAGAGAATTGTCTCATATTTATAAGAATTCAAGCCATTCTCCAATTGATAAATGGTCAAAGGATATGAACAGACAATTTTCAGATGAGGAAATTAAAACTATTTGTAATCATATGAAAAGGTGCTCCAAATCACTATTAATCAGAGAAATGTAAATTAAGACAACTCTGAGGTACCACTACACACCTGTCAGATTGGCTAAAATGACAGGAAAAGATAAAGATAAATGTTGGAGGGGATGTGGGAAGACTGGGACACTGATGCATTGTTGGTGGAGCTGTGAACAGATCCAGCCATTCTGAAGAGCAATTTGGAGCTATGCTCAAAAAGTTATCAAACTATGCATACCCTTTGACCCAGCAGTGTTTCTATTGGGCTTATATCCCAAAGAAATCATAAAAGAAGGAAAGGGCCCCACATGTGCAAGAATGTTTGTGGCAGCTCTTTTTGTAGTGGCTAGAAACTGGAAACTGAATGATGGATGCCCATCAATTGGAGAGTGGCTGAATAAATTATGGTATATGAATGTTATGGAATATTATTGTTCTGTAATAAACGACCAGCAGGACGATTTCAGAGAGGCCTGGAGAGACTTGCATGAACTGATGCTCAGTGAAGTGAGCAGAACCAAGAGATCATTATT
>JAJPUD010007138.1:55602-113821 GCA_023553655.1 Myrmecobius fasciatus | reverse complement strand
TTTTTTTTTCTTGTAGATAGGATTTTTCTTGCATAACTTCTCAAGCATTTCAACATTATTAACATGTAGTGGACTTCCTGCCATCTAGGGGAGGGGAGGGGACTGGGGGTAAAATTTGTAATGGAAAACTTTGTAAAGATCAATGTTGGGGAACTACCCATATATATGTTATACAAATAAAAAGCTTTAATAAAAAAAAAACAACAAAAAAAAACTACATGAACATTATTAATTTCTGTTGTATTTTACATTTTAATGCCAGCAGGCATATTTCACACCTCTACATTGCACTAGCTGACTCACATCACAACCAACATGTGAAATAGGTAGGATTGTGTTATTATCCCTATTTTACCAAAGAGATCATTGATGCTCAAAAAAAGGTAAATAACTTTTTGAAGTCATGAAGCAAATAAACACGGACATTGGGTCCATAACCAAATCCTTATGATTTGAAATTGAAAGTTCTTTCTACTAGAGTATATCGAAAATTGGTAAATATTGAAGGCAGCATACTGCCAACAATGGATTTGGAGGTGTTCAAATTCCAGCTTCATTATTTACCATTTGTTTTATGTGAAACACATCTGGATTTCAGTTTCCTCATCTGCTAAATAAAAGGCTAAATTAATTGATCTCTGAGACGTCTTCCAATTCTAAATCTATGAATCTTTGAACTGCAGGCTTTACAATTCATCCGATCCTTGAGATAAATTCAGAGAACTGGACTTATTACACTGCCCAAAGTTATTTTTATACAAATTATTATAGTAACTTTAATTATTTTTAATACACATTACTCTATGAACCATGTTGGGAGAGAAAAATCAGAGCAAAAGGGAAAAACGATGGGACAGATAAAAAAAAAAGAAAAAAGAAGTGACCATAGCATGTGTTTATTTACATTCAGTCTCTTTAGATCTTTTTCTGGATGCATATGGCATTTTCTGTCCAAAGTTTTTTGGGATTGCTTTAGTTCACTGAATCACTGAGAAGAACCAAACCTTTCACAGTCAATGATTACACATTCTTGCTATTCTTGTGAACAATGTACTACTGGTTCTGTTTGTTTCACTCAGCATCAGTTCATGTAAATATTTCCAGGCCTTTCTATAATTAGTTTGTTTATCATTTTTTATAGAACAATAATATTCCATTACCTTCATGTAATTGGCTTATTCAGCCAATTGATGGTCATCCACTCCTTTTCCAATTCTTTGCTACCACAGAAAAAGCTGCTACAAACATTTTTTCACATGTGGGTACTTTTCTCTTTTATGATTTCCTTGGGATACAGACCCAGGATTGGCACTGCTGCATCAAAGGGTATGCACAGTTTATTGCCCTTTGGGCATAGTTCCACATTGCTTCCCAAAGCAGAAACAAAACAAAACAAAACAAAACAAAGTACCTTTGGAAGGTTTGGAAGGAATAGCAATATTTTAGAGGACATTATTATACAAGAGAATGCACGTTTTCCTCTATTAGTTGGGAAATGATAATTTTCACTTTGCTGAGTAGAAATTTTTTTTCCATTGAAAATGAAGAAAACAAAAGGTTCTGTGACATTCCAAATTTTATGTATGATTAATATTTTTACATTCAATAGCTGAAATGTTTATCAAACATTTAATCTAAAAAGGTATATTTCTTTTAAAAATAATGAAATTGACAAATGAACTTGATTTATTCATTTCAAAGCTTTGGCAAAAATTAAAAATATTTGATTGTCTCTTGACCTGTTTTTAACACTTACCAAATTCCCACAGATTTCTTCCTTTTCCCTTTTGTTGACTTTATTAGCTGTCATAATATAAAAGATAAGTATATTAATTTTTTTACTATCTTTTAGATTAAAGCTTTTGTGCAACCCAGACTGGAAACAATCACTTATTAAGCATCTACTATACTTTGTGCACCTTGGCTATAAATTATAAAAGAAAGGCAATTCTTGACTTTTAGGAACTTACATTTTAACTTTTACCTAAGAAACTTGGGAGTTTCTCTAAGTAAAATTTTACTTTCTAATTTTGCTGCATTTGTTTTGTTTGCCCAAAATGCTTTTTATCCTTATGTAATCAAAATTGTCCACTTAGTTTATTGTAATAATCTCTATCCCTCATTTGGTCAATAACTCTTTCCCTTTTTATACTTATAAAAGATATTCCCTTTTCCTTTATGTTTATGATGTCCACTTTTATATTTAGGTTATATAACCACTTGGAGTTTGCAACAGTGTTATAGTATGTTACAGGTATGAGATACAATTCCAAACCTAATTTTTGTTAGATTGCTTTTTCAGTTTTCCTAGCATTTTTTGTTCATAGTTTCTTTACTTTAATATTTAAATAATTAGGAGTTATGCTTCATTTGTTTCTAAATCTTGTGTTACTTATCTGTCTCACTAATACATTTTTCCTACTTTTTAACTATTACCAAATAGTTTTGGTAATCAATACTTTCTAACAGTTTGAGATTTGGTACTAACTAGTCCCTCTGCTTTTGAAAAAAAATTCCCATTAATTCCTTTAAAATGCCTAATCTTGTATTCCTCTACATATAGTTTTTAATTTTTTCTATTCTTGTAGTTGGATTGGTATGGCATTGGTTAAATAAACTAACTTAAATGGTGCTGTTATTTTCATTGGCATGTCTAAAACATAAATAACTTATTACATTCTTTTTTTAATGGACTTGATTTTTATTGCTTTTGGCTAGATTTTAATATAGGTATGTATGCATTAATTTTATATTCTGTTACTTGGTGGAAGCTAATTTTTTCAACTAATTTTTAGTTTAAATCTCTAAGGTTCTCTAAGTAGATTATCATAACATCTGCAAAAGATGACATGTTTTTTTCCTCTTTATTTGTGCTCATGTCATTTGTTTCTTTTTCTTGTCTTGCAATAATATTATAACTAGGATTTCTGGGACTATGTCAAAAAGTAGTAGTAATAATAGATATCTTTGCTGTGCCATTGATCTTATTGCAAGGCCTCTATATTTTTGCCATTATGGATAATGGTAGCTCATAGTTTTAGATAGATGGTGTTTTTCATGGTGAGGAAAGATCTATTTATTCCTGTGCTTTTAAAAGTATTTTTAAAAAATAATATCAAGTAGTCTTTTTGTATTTTATGATACAATTATGTTTTTATTAATAATTATTTATCATATTTAGCTTTCATATTTTTAAATTAACTCTGATATAAATCAAACTTCTTCATAGTTCCACAAACTTCAATAATCTTTTAAATTTTTTGCTTTAGCCATTTTACTAGTGCTATGAGATATTGTAAGTTCTACTCCCATTTCTTCATATCTTCACTTATATTCTTTTTAATCTTCTTAATTTTTTTTCTCAAGACTATCACTTTATGACCTTCAAGAACATTAGGATTTTGAAGGGATACTTGTATCTTCTTACATTGTTAGAATGTAATTCATAATTGTTTAGTCTTTGGTAATTGCTTTCTGCTTTCTACTGGGGGCTTTTTTTTTTTTTTTACAAATGGGTGTTTATACTTAGCTGTGGTATTTTTTTCAGGAATGTTTGAAAGTCTATTCCACTCAAGTTTCATTTTTTTTTCACCTGTAGCATTACTATCGGTCTTGTGAGGTAAGTTAATTATTAATGATTATACAATTTTTTATTTTGTCGCCTTCCTTCTTCGCATCGCAGCCCAGCCAAGGTGATGGAACAACCTCTGGGCGGGCTGGGGGCAGGGCTTGCGTCCCTTTTCGGCCACCTTCCCCTAAGCTCGGACTAAGAGCCCGACCCTAGGGGCACTCGATCCGACCCGCCCCTTTCGTCCAGTCCAGCCAACTTCGCACTTAGCCAGGTGTCTAGGTGTCCAGGTGTGGACACTGCCTCTTAACCGACGTCCGAGTCTGAAACAAGGAAAGGACCAGTGTTACCGGAGGTTAGGAGCCCTCTTGCTTGCCAGCATGCAAGAATGGCATCATGCAGAAAACTTTTTAAAGGAAAACTGGTAAGGGAGAAGCATCCCTGTATTAGAGGTCTTGCTTATTAATCTGCAACTGAACTTCGGTCCTATCCAGCTTAGAAAAGTGAGGAAGTTGAATTCCCAGGAGTTGAAAAAAATGGGAGATGATGAAAGGAAGTTAGTGACAAAAAAAGAGAAGAAATACCTCCCCAATTACAGGAACCTAATGCCAACATTCACTGCGATGGTGGCATTATCATGGAGCATTCTAAGTCTGTTCCTTGTGGATGGGAAAGGATTGTCAAGCAAAGATTATCAGGAAAAACTGCTGGAAAATATGATGTTTATTTTATCAGTCCTCAGGGAGTGAAGCTTAGATCCAAAAGTTCACTTGCACTTTACCTTCACGAAAGTGGAGAGACTTCTCTTAAACCAGAAGATTTTGACTTCCGGGCCCCTCCCAAGAGTGACACTCCTTCAGGATTCCTACATGCCAGTAAGGAAGCTCTGGCAGCCCAGTTCCAGGGGGAGCAGAGCTGCCCAAGCCCAAAACAAAAGCTGAGAACGCCTCACAGGAAAGAGAAAGATGTGCTTCCTCTCCCATGTAAGGTTTCACAGGTGCAGGACCAGAATAGCGAACTGCCTTGCTTCACTTCCAAGCCAAGGCTCCGGAAGGGTGCTGATGTCAGTGACTCCCAGAATCTAAAAACGCCCACAGGAAAGGCGACAGCTACAAAAGGGAGTCACATGAAGGAAACTTAAAAAAAGGGCCAGGAAAGGTCACTCTGGCTGCATTCAAAGACAGAAAAGGGCAGCATCTGGTAAAGGAACTATTTCCATTGCACCCGACAAGCACCTTGAGAGACCCCTTTGCTGTTCTGAAGACAGAAGAAGTAACGTGAATACAAAAGTGACAGATGAAGAAGAAAAACGACTGATAAATAAAATATTTGCTTCAGGCTCACATGCCCAGATGCATACTGCACAAGAAACTTGTACAGAAAATGCATTAGGTGCCAGTGAAGTTTCAGAATATAAAGAAAAGAGTGGGTGTACTTCTGGAGGATCTGAAAAGACCTTTATAGAAACTGGGGGAAAAAAAGGAACATTTGCATGCTGACATTTTAAAATGTAATTCTGAAACAGACAGCAGCTCCCAGGATGAAAAAGATTTGACTTTTGTGCCGACATTTCAAGAAAACACCATCCAGCGACCACAAGTAGAGAGAAGGAAGCTCTTAGTCCACCTCGACAGAAACTGTTTAAAAAGTGGACTCCCCCTTGGTCCCCTTTTAATCTTGTCCAGGAAGCACTCTTTCATGACCCATGGAAGCTCCTCATTGCTACTATATTTCTCAATAGGACTTCAGGCAACATGGCAATATCTGTCCTCTGGGAGTTTCTGGAGAAGTACCCTTCTGCCGAGGTGGCTAGAGCTGCCGACTGTAAGGAAGTGTCAGAGCTGCTCAAGCCTCTGGGGCTCTATGATCTCAGAGCCAAAACCATCATCAAATTCTCAGATGAATATCTGATCAAACAGTGGAGGTACCCAATCGAGCTGCACGGGATTGGAAAATACGGCAATGACTCCTACAGAATTTTTTGTGTCAACGAATGGAAGCAGGTCCATCCTGAAGACCATAAGTTAAATAAATATCACGATTGGCTCTGGGAAAATCATGAAAAACTAAGTCTTAGTTGAAAAGACTCGACTTTCTAAAATAGATTTCTGACTGCATCAGGCCTCACTTTTTGAGGAACATGGAATCATCACAGCTACTCAGCACACTCTCAGCCTGTATAAATTGAAATCATAGCAAACACGGATGGGACCAGATTACACAAATTGTATTAAATAGTAGCTGTACTCTCTATGGCATTTGTAACTAAATGTGCTGGAAAAATGCTTTGATACTTTTTTAAATAAAGTGATCAAGTTCAAAAGAAATTTTTTTTATTTTGTCTTTTAGAATATCATATCCTAAACTTTTTTTCAGAGATGGATGCCTGAAGAGAAGCAGTATACTTTATTCCCATATGCCTCCAGCAAAAATTTGAAATTTGAATCAGACCAAATAATGATCAAGAAATCCAATGATAAATTAAAGTAAATGGCTTTTTGCTATCATAAAATTGTATCAAAAAGTGAATCAGTAAGCCAGAGAAAATAGAAATGGGGAATGCCAGAAAAGTAAGCTCTAGAAGAGATAGCAAGAGTGGAACACTACTTTCAGAAATCCCAGGTTAGAAAGAAATCTCCTAAGTGGTCAGAAACCCACAATGGTGGACAAAACCTATACTGAAGATCTTGAAAGCCATCAGAAGCAATAGTAACAAGTGTGATATGCCAACATTCAGAACGGGGCAGTCCAGGTACTGGGGCTTTAATTTCTCTATCATTTTGCCATAGAGTACCCTAATGACCGAGTACTTTGAACTTCAAAGTTTAGGATAGGAAAGAGGTAAGTATAGCAATCTATAGACTTAAATAAGTTTAAACAGTGGTATCATCCCACCTAAAAGCACAACAGAATGTGACACTCTTATTTTAAGAAGAAAAGCTGAAGAAGTAAAAGAAGAATTATAAATTTAGAAATGCTCCCAAACTGAGATAAATAGGAAGAAAAAACTCCATAGCACTGTGGACAGAAACTCAGTGAAAAAAAATGGATTCTCTATAAGTTATGTGAATACCTAGAAGAAATAAAGCATGAAGTAAAAAAAAATGAAATAAAGTCCCAAAGAAGATGGTCACATAGAGAGAGAAAAAAGAGTTTAGAAAAGAAAGATAAGCTTTACTTGGTAATGGGCTTACAATAAAATAGAATAGAACAAAGAGAACTCAATGGCAATGAAACAGCAGGATGTACTATAGCAAAATCAATCGATTGGGGGAAAATATCATTTAAAAAATTTGGAAAGCAGGTCAAGGAGAGAACATTCAAAATCAATGAACTCTCTGAAAACTATAACAGAAAAAAGGCTAGAAACTTTATTTTAAGAACTCATTTATGAAAACTTTTTATTAGAAACAGAATAATAAGTAAAGAGAATATCCATCCATTATTTTCTAAAAGAAATGCTAAAATGTGAAGTATTGGAAATATTATACACAAAATTTAGAACTTTTACATCAAAGAAAAATGTATTTCAAGTACTCAGAAAGAGGATTAAAGTGTCAGAGAGCAGGACCTAAATCTTGATGTGTCTTTTCTCTGAGTACTAGAAGGCATCAGTGTATCAGAGTTTTTAAAAGGTTGTCCCGACTCTACATATTCTATTGGTTCCTCTATGTTCATTTGAATTTATTCTGGCTGCTCCAAAAGGATGTCTTTTCTAGTGATCCTGGATATTGAATATATTTTTGTGTATTCCTGGGTCAGAAGAAGGAACTTCTTGATATTTATTTTTGTATTTTTGACCAATATTTTCTTTTCTGCTTTCTTTCACATCATTGCTCTTGTAAATATGAGAGAACTAGGCTTCTTGATGACTGTTCATTCTTCCATATCATCTAGAAGTAGAAGAACCTGTTGCTTTTCTTTTAAATCAGGAAGCCTGAGGTTAGGAGGAGGAGACTGAAATCATAAGAGTTTCTCAGGAAAGGGAATCTGCTCAGTCTGATAGCCTGCTGGGAATGCTACTGAGAAGTCATTGGAGATTTTCAAAGAACAGCTGTATGTTCTCTTGTTTAGAATGTCATAAAGGCCATTCTTAGTCAGATGTGGATTGGTCAGAAAGAATTCTGAGATTCTATGAAATATATAGACATTATTCTATCCAATCCTTAGAATCTTGGAGTTGAAGAGATGAAAGATATTATCTGATCCAATTTCCTACCTAACATAGGAATTAATCACATAATAATTGTAATTGTTAGAATCTCATCTAGTGATGGGCAACTCACTTCCAGGGAAGGAAGACTATTGTTTTATCTTTATACTCCCAGTATTTAATATATGGCTCATGCCTAGTGAATATTTATTAAATTGGAGATTCAGATACATTACACTGTCTAGATGAGCCTTTTAAATTGGATCTATGAATTTTTGTTTGCTTTTTAATGTAAATTGTTTTTTAAAAATTTTTTTCCATTTACATACAAAGATCATTTTCAACATTCATGTTTATAAGATTTTAAGTTCCAAATTTTACTCTGTCTCTTTCTTTTCTCCCTCCTTCCCAAGACAGCAAGTAATCTGATGTAGATTATCCATGTATAATCATGTAAAACATATTTCCATATTAGTCATGTTATGAAAGAAGAAACAGAACAAAAGAAAAAAAACACAAAATACCCAAAGAAAGTTAAAATAATGTGTTTTAATCTTCATTCAGAATTTATCACTTTTCTCTGTATATGGATAGCATTTATGAATTTTGTTCAAAATACACTTGCACATATGTACCTATAGATAACTGCATTAAAACTGTTTCCTTTGCAATCTTATGTATTTTATGTTATATATTGAATTATTCTGAGCATGGGACCATAATCTTCACCAGACTTCCCAAACTGTCCTTGACACAGGAAAAATTAAGACTCTTGATTCTAGGTAATATAATGGAAAGAATCTTGCAATGGAATGTAGGATGTCTCTATTCCAGATAAACTTTATGGCTAGTTAGTTGTATAGATGTCATAAGTCATTATAGTTCTTTATACCCCCAACTTCTTCACTACAAAACAAGGGGCTTGGACTAGATGGTCTCTATAATATTTTCTATGACTCTATGGACAGGAAGTAGAGAAACATTCAACCTGATCTTCAGGCTGATATAGACCTAGAATTAATTATAGGATCAATTGTATGATTTTTCCATAGTGACTCCAAAAGTGCAAGATACTGAAATCAAATGTAACAGATTTTTTTTTCTTGGCAGTTCCCAAGAAGAAGTAGTAAAAAGACCCAAATCAATTCTTGATCAAAACATATTTTCCAAAATCCTATTCCCTTTTTGACACCAACTTTTTCTAAACCAGCTTGTTAATAATGGGTTATTATACATTCATTTATTTTGTATATTGTCTCCCCAACTCATTCCTCCTTAAGATTAGGTGGAGATAAGCCCTGAATAGAGTCTTTCAGAGATCACAAGTCTTTTACAATGTGATGACAATAATAAAAATAGCTGACAGTTGTATAGGGCTTTTTGATTACAGAACACTTTACATGCATTATAACATTTCTTTCTCAGGACAGCCTTGTGAGTGAAACATGGCATAGTATAATTAAAGTATTTCAAAAAAAGATGAGAATTAAAAAACCTGGATTCTAGGCAGAGGCATATTTCTAGCTGACTATATTATCCTAGGCAGGTCATTTGACTTCTTTGGATCTTAGTTCCTAATCTAGATAACACCAGCTGTATTCATTATTTTTTTATTTATTTTTTTTTTTTTTTGCTGAGGCAATTGGGGCCAAGTGACTTGCCCAGGGTCACACAGCTGTTACGTGTCTGAGACCAGATTTGAACTCAGGTCCTCCTGACTTCAGGGCTGGTGCTCTATCCACTGCGCCACCTAGCTGCCCCCAGCTGTATTCATTATTAATAGTTACACCCATGCTTACAGGTTGGGGGTCATGATTAAAGGAGCTGGTGATTCCAGGGTAGAGTCTATTTAAACATTTAGTAGCCATATTACCTATCCAGTAAAGACCTTGGTTAAAATAAGACACTTTCTAAGTCAAGTGGTGTTAAGGTAGGGTCTAAAAACATAAAAAGATTGCTAAATTTCAACATAATTGGTTTCTCATAAACTCATTATTTGATTTTATCTATTTAAAACATTATTCTCCAAGGCAGTCAAAATATATTATCAGTCTGCCAGACATTGACAACACAAAAAAGGTTAAGAACCCATCTTTTAAATAGAAGTTTTGTGATGAAGAATATTGTCCCAGCAGAATAAGCTCTGATGAAGAAAAGGCATTATAAAATTGTGAGGAATTCTAAGAAGAAACCAATGATCAGAATTCCTTATTGCCTTTGCCTAGCAGTTATTCCCCAGATAGTAGCCTGCGAAGTATAGAATTCAAAGTTCTTGCCTTCTAATCCTAGCTCTGCATTTAGTACCCATGTGAACCTCAATAAGTAATTTAATCTCTCTGGGCTTCAGTTCCTTCATCCCTAAAATGATTAGGTAGAAGTAGATGGTTTCTAAGGTCCCTTTCATCTGTAAATCTATGGTCTTATGAACCTAACATGCCACCTGACTTCCAAGTCATAGTATAAAGGCTATGAACTACCATCTTGGTCAGAGATAGAAAAGTTGAGAGAGAGAGAGAGAGAGAGAGAGAGAGAGAGAGAGAGAGAGAGAGAGAGAGAGAGAGAGAGAGAGAGAGAAAGAGAAAGAGAGACAGAGAGAGACAGAGACAGAGACAGAGACAGAAAGAGAGGGAGGGAGGGAGGGAAGGAGGAAATGGACTGTATCTCCATTGGCTCCACATTTTTCAATCCAATCTTCTACACAAGTACAGCATGTTGAAAGAGACTTAAGTTAAAAGGGAACTAAGTTGAAAAGGACCTTAGATATATTGTTTAACTCTTTTAATTTACAGATAAGGAAACTGAGCCCCAGAGAGGGGAATATAGGTAACAAAGTGATGCAACTAGTCCCTCTTGTTTGAAAATGATGGGATTGGAGAAGGAGATATAAGTTTGTTCTAGGTGATAAGTGGAGACTTTTTTGTTAGTCCTGAGCCTAAAGTCATAGCCCTGGACTTGATTTCTAAACCTTCATTTTGGCTTATGTATTTTTTTGTCTCTCCCCCTCCCCCACCCATGTCACTTAGACATGAGAAATACCTCTAAATAGTGGCTAGGTTCTGTCCAGAAAGAGACAGATCTGTCTAATTTGGACAGTGTTGGACATTTTAACAGGAACACCTGTCAGAGGACTCCAAGTAAGGATTTAGAGCATGGAAGAGGGCATGAAAGTCAGCTTTCTCCATTCATCCCAGCACCAGGGGTTAATAGAAGGAAAATATTGATGTTTTATTGAATTACACCTATAGGTCAGATCACATAACATGTCCATGATCTAAACAATGATTTTGTGCGGGTGGAATGCACAGCTGAGACAGATGAGATAAACTTTCCCCTGGAATCTCTCTCCAAGCCTTGTTAAATTGCTTCCTTTATTTAATTACAAATTAATTGAAAACACTCCCACTCCAATAAAACAATACTTAGCCCCCCGATTTGTTGATAATAGTCTAATCCCCTTGTAAGAGTCCCACAGACGGTCTAACATGATTATGTCATCAGTTTTACACTTGCAAGACCTGGGTAAACACGGCTGCCTGAGGTTCAGTAAAAGGATACTAGAAAGAGGTGACATTGAGGAGAACAAGGAAAAAGGATTGAGATTCGCTGGAGGGACCTAAGTAGATGACTTCTCATGAAATCTTTTTAAAAAGTCATAGCATCCAATAGAAGAAACAGCATATATGGGATATGAAGAGATCCTAGAGGTTTGAATCAATTTAGTTCTATTTGATTTGATTCATTTTCACTTAGTTTAATAAAACAAGCACTTATTAAATATCTATTTTAGTCAAAGCCTCTATAAAAGTATCATTGTGATGTCTTCGAAGAACACAGAAGTGAGCTTGAGTTGTTTTTTTTCCCCCCAAGACTTTTTGGATTGAGTGACTTGTTCAAGGTCACATAGTAAGTGTTAGAAGTCACATTTGACCTCAGATCCTCCTGACTTCATAGCCAGTACTCTATCCACTGTGCTATCTAGCTGCCACACACCACTCCCCTCAATTTGTGTTTTTGAAGGCTAAACCAAAATGCTCAGTATCACAAAAGACCTAATTTTGGATGACAGCATTCTCCAAGTCATGTAGCTGGGTGACACAATAGATGGAGTGCTGGATCCAAAGTCAGGAAAACCTGAGCTTACATCCAGCTTCAGACACTTATTTAAAGCTTAGCATTTAATTGGCATTTAACAGTTTGCAAAACACTTTGAAAATATTTTCTCATTTATTTATCACAACAATTTGGAGAGGTAGGTGCTATTATGGTCTCCATTTTACAAATGAAAAATTAAATGACAGACAGAAATTAAATGACTTGTTGAAGATCCCTCAGGGTTCTCAACAACTCTAAAATTCAAGTGACAAAGTGTTAAATTACATTGGTAGAAAAATTATCTCATTTAGGAATTCCCAATACCAGTGAAATCACAAATGCAGTCCTGATATCTGATAATATATACCTTGTAATTACTTATTCATGTGTTTGATGAGTATATTATTCTAATAGTAGAGTAATATTACTCCTTCAAATCAGGAACTCTGTTTTTTTCTCTGAATCCCAACTGCTTACCACTGTGTCTTGTATGATATAAGCATTTAATAATATTTGATGGATTTAATTAAAAAGAAAATTTAAATGATTTTACCAATTGGGAATAGCATCCTTAATCAAGAAAATTGATGCTTAAAATTCAATTCATCATCAAATTATTTAATTATTTAAAGAGAGACAATAAATAAAGAGTAAGAAGTAAAGGAGTAAATAAAAAACACATATGCTCTTCTTCCCAAAGAATAATCTTCCATTGTAGGAAATAAAACACTCCCCAAAAGGGAGGAGTCATTTAAATGAAGCAAAAAGGATCCAAGAACTGACAGTTGACAGTAAATCACTCACCAGAGTGAGAGACATGCACACTATCAAAATGGAAGAGATAATCATATTTAAGTTACTAAACTCTTCTCTACTGATGTCCAAGGGGAGCAATGATTTATTCTTTGTTTCTGCCATGAAATCCTGCAAAGTAGGGCAGAACAAAACCTGACATGCACTTAAAGTCAGTTGAAGTGGCTAAATGAATCTGGCTGAAGAAAAAGCAGAAGATTATTTTTATTTTATTTATTTATTTATTTTTAAATTAAAGCTTTTTATTTGATAACATATGTATAGGTAGTTCTTCAACATTGTCTATTACAAAGCTTTCCGTTACAAATTTTCCCCCCTATTCCCCTCCCCTTCCCTAGATGGCAGGAAGTCTACTACATGTTAATTATATTAAAATATTTGACAAGTTGAATATATGTATACATGTTTCCATATTTATCTTGCTGTGCTAGAACAATCATATCTACATGAACAAAAAAGATATGATACAGGAAACCCAATGCAAGCAATCATCAATATAGAGCATGAAAATGATATGTTGTAGTCCATATCTCATGTCCCTCTCTCTGGGTGTATATGGCTTTCTTTACTGAATAACTGGAACTGGTTTGAAGCATTTCATTGTTGAAGAGAGCCACGTCCATCAGAATTGATCATCATATAGTATTGTTGTTGCCGTGTATAATGATCTCCTGGTTCTGCTCATTTCCCTCAGCATCAGTTCATGCAAGTCTCTCCAGGCCTCTCTGAAATCATCCTGCTGGTCGTTTCTTACAGAACAATAATATTCCATAACATTCATATACCATAATTTATTCAGTCACTCTCCAATTGATGGGCATCCATTCAGTTTCGAGTCAGAAGATTATTTTTTAAAAAAATTTTTTTAAAAAAAAGCTAGCATTGAATGACTTCCACAGAACAATTCCTTTGATACTAAGTCAGGAGAACATAAAAAGTGCTTTCATTTTCAGGGACTCAGAATTACACAATTTCAGAGTTCAAATGGGCCCCCGAAGCTATCTGATAAAACCCATACTTGCATAAAAATTCATTTTACTTCAACATTTTTTGAGTTCCCCCTATTTGTAAAGCACTTTACTAGGTGTTGAGAATACAAAGGCACAATATCCCTGCCCCACAATAAGTTTATTATTGATTGAAACAAAATTGATTCTGCCCTCAAGGAGTTTACATTTTACTGAGAGAGGGGAATATAACCTAGATACAAATGGATTAATATAAAGATGTACAAAATTATGGGTTTGAGGAAAGAGGACTAACAACTAAGGGGTATGAGGATGCAGAGGATGGATGCAGCAGGAGGATGTCTTCATGTAGTAGAGAGAACTTGAACTAAACTTTGCAAAAAAACTAAGTATTCCAAGAGACAGAAGTGAAGAAGGGTGAAAGAACAACCCAAGTGCTGGGAAAATTTGTGAAAAGACAAGGATAATGCACCATTGCTGCTTAGACACTGCTATTCTTTCCAAATGGGAAAAAAATGCAGATTACCTTCAAAGAATAGTAGGCAAATTTTGTATTTGTTTCTGGGGGTATCTCAGCCTAGAAGCCCAGTAGTGATCCCTGACTATGGAATCATATTCAATTTTTTTCTAAACTTTTTGAAATCTTTCTTTTTTTAGAGGAAGTTTTTTATTTCTATTTTAAAAATAATGTCTTATTTCCCCCAATTAGGTGTAAATACAACTTAAGATTTTTTTTAAATGTTTGAATTCCAAATTCTATCACTTCCTTCCTTCCCTCTCCTTTCTCTGAGATAGTAAGCAATCTGATTTAGGTTATCCATGTGTAATCATGTAGAATATATTTCTTATTGGTCATTTTATGGAAGAAAACTTGAATTAAAAAAGAAGGAAAGGAGGAAAAGAATGAAGAAAGGAAGAAAAGAAGAAAGGAATGGAGAAACAAACAAACAAAGAAGGGAAACAGCATGTTTCAGTCTGTATTCAGATAACATCAGTTCTTCCTCTATAGACAGATAGCATTTTCCTCATGCAGCCTTTGGGACTGTCTTGGATCATTACATTGCTGAGAATAGCTAAGTCATTCATTGTTGTTCATCATACAATATTGTGTTTCATGTATATGATATTCTCCTGATTTTGCTCACTTCATTCTGCATCAGTTCATGTAAATCTTTCCAAGTTTTTCTGATATTATTCTGCTTGTCATATAATTTCTTTTCTTAAAGTCTAGAGAATGTCTGACTAAGTTGAGGAAGGACATAGTTGATAATTACAATCTCTAAGATGATGGTCACTTTTTTCAAAGTTATTCTTTTCTTTTTCCTCCCAAGATCTTACGATCATAGAATTTAACACTAGAAGGAAATGTAGGGATCCTGCAGTGCACCTCCCTCATTTTATAAATAACAATGCCAATGTTCAAAGAATTCAAGTGACACATTCAAGGTCACACAGGAAGAAGCATAGTCACTATTTGAATGTAAGTCCTCTTATTCCAAATAATCTTTCCATTATGCATATTGCTATTTCTGCTATAGGAAGAATATCACCTTAGTTTTAAATCTTTGTTTTCTGGTTTATCATGACCAAACAATTCACTATTTGGTAGCCAATCTACTGGTGATAAGCCTGTCTATCCAGATTTAATTAAACCGGTCCTTGAGATCAAATTTTTTTCAGTGTTACTTGTCACTTATTGACATAACCTTTGAAAATCCAAAGTCATCTTCATGCCAAAATGAGACACTGGAGTAGGAGAACTTTTGTGGGACATTTACATGAAAATATTGCCTACTCTATGACAATTGCAGAGATGAAAGTCACTTTTTGCTCTAAGAAATGGAAATGGTAAAAAAGGAAATCATTATAATTCTTTAGTTAAGGTTTTTGAAAGACTTTAAAGTAGAAACTAAGGATTTAGCTGGGCCTCCCAGTCATTAGGTTAATACAGTCACTGAAATCATTGTAATAATTTAGGACAGAAATCAAGGAAAATACCATATCTAAACAAAATTGAAGCTATGTGAAAGGCATGAAAGGTAAGGCATTGTAATCATTCCTTTCCTGGATAGAAACTTGATAAATGAAGATCACTCCATAAAAAGCTAAAGCATGTAGACATCACTGAAATTGGAGCCAAAACAGCCAAAGATATAATGCAAACAATGACTTTGTAGAGGTGAAGGTGAAGTAAACTTTCTCAAATGTAAAACATGCTTAGGTCAGATTTAGCAATCTGACTGGATGAATATTTTGTTGAAGTAATACAGACCAGAGAAGTGACCCAGAGCATATTCTTAGGCAAGATGGGATAATGTCAAGGGCATAAGATCTGAAGTCAGGAAGACTAGAATGCAAATGTCACTTTAGGTACTTTTATACCCTGTGATGTTGGGCATAGGGGCAGCTAGTTGATGAAGTAAATAGAATGCCAGATCTGGAGTTAGGAAGACTCATCTTCATGAGTTCAAATCTCACCTCAGACACTTGTTAGCTGTGTAACTTTGGACAAGTCACTTAACACAGTCTGCCTTGTTTTTGTTTTTGTTTTTTCATCTGTCAAGTGAACTGAAGAAGGAATGGCAAATCATTTCAGTATCTTTGTTAATAAAACTATAAATGAGCTCATAAAGAGTCAAACATGACTGAAAAGACTGAACCACAATGATATTGGGTATATCACTAAACTGCAATGGGCCTCACTTTCGCTATCTGTGAGATAATAGATTTGGAATTGATGGACTATAATTTATAAATCTAATATCTTCTGTGATAATAGTTATGTGAAAGAAGGTAAAGAGTTTATTCAATTACACATGTATCTTGTGAAAAACTTATTCTCAATGAAATATATAAAGATATTGTGGCATGATAGATTTAGAGTTGAAAACAAAGTTCAAGTGTGTGCTACTACTTTGACTTCCCTCACCTTTCTTGACCTCATTTTTTAAAAATCTGTAAAAATAATGGATTTGGACAAAATGATCTTTTTTTATTAAAACTTTTTATTTACAAAACATATGCATGGGAAATTTTTCAACATTGACCCTTGTTGTAAAACCTCATGTTCCAAATTTTCCTCTCCTTCCCCCCCACTCCCTCTTCTAGATGTCAGGCAATACAATACATGTTAAATATGTTAAAATATGTTAAATCCAATATATGTATACATATTTATACACAAGAAAAATCAGACCAAGAAGGAGAAAAAAAATTGAGGAAGAAAACAAAATGCAAATAAACAAAAATAGAAAGAGTGAAAATGCTATGTTGTGGTATATACTTAATTACCATAGTTCTCTCTCTGAGTGTAGACAGCTCTCTTCATCACAAGATTATTGGAACTGACAAGTTGATGATCTTCTTGCTCTAAATGTTGGATCCTCTGACCAATTTTTGTTTTGCCTTGTTTCAATTTTTATTTTTATTTCAGAATGGATGCAGGAACCATAAGGAAAACTATTCCAGACTCAATCTTTTTAAAACTTTATTTTTATTTTTAAGATAAAATTTTTATTATGTATTTTATTTTGTATTGTTGTTCAGGCCATTTTCAGTTGTGGCTGACTCATCTTAATCCCTTTTGTGCTTTATTGGCAAAGAAACAGTAGTGATTAGCCATTTCCTTCTCCAGCTCAGTTTACAGATGAGGAAATGGAAGCAAAGAGTGATTTGCCCAGAGTTACACCAAGAGTAAATATCAAGATGAGATTTGAACTCATGAAGTTGAATCTTCCTGACTCTGAGTCTAGCATTCTCTCCACTGCAGCACCACCTAGCTGTTCTTGTTTTTCACATCACCAAAATTTCTTTCAGTATTCTTCACAGAGAGTCTCAGAAAAACAGGTATGGAGGGGAGTTAGAAAAAGTGATCAATACATAGAAAAAAATCTGAATATACTCTAGTCAATGTCCATGGACCTCCCATGTCTGCAGGAATAAGATCAAGCTGTTCTTTATAATTTTGAAATAGTCTTTTTTTTAATGTTTTGCAATTGTTGTTTCTGTTTGCTTTGTTGTCGTTATTGTGTATATTATTTTATTGATCTCCTTTCTTAAGTCCACATTGAATCCTTCCCTGCTTCTTTGTATTCATTTTGTTCATTGTTTCTTGCAGTTCAAGAACTTTCCATTATGTTCCTGTGCCACAATTTGTTTAGCCATTACTCAGTGAATAGGAATTTGCTTTTTCTCAATGCTTTGCTATCACAAAAATACTATTATTAATATTTTAGGTCACATAGAGGCTTCCTTCTTATCATTGAGCTCCTTGAGGTTATACCTAGTATGGGATCTTTGGATCAAAAGGAATGGACATTTTAGTCACTTTATTTGCATAATTCCAAATTGCTTTACAAAATGATTTTAATGATTCACAACTCCTTCAACAATACCATAGTATGTCATGTTTCCACAACCCTATCCAATATTGACTCTTCCCATCTTCTATAATTTTTTACAACTTGCTGGGTACAAGGCATAGGGAATTAATTTTAACCAACAAGAAAGAATTAGTTTTTAAATTCGTAATGGAAAGCTTTGTAAAGATCAATGCTGAGGAACTACCCATACATATGTTACACAAATAAAAAGCTTTAATTAAAAAAAAAGAATTAGTTTTGAAAGGGAAATTATCGAGAATCATGGGAAGAAACATGAAATTAGATTGAAGGGGATGTTTGAGATTATTTAGTTTTACAGAGAAGATAGATAATGATGGGAAAAGTTAAATATCTTGCCCTAAAGGCATATAGATAGCAAGTAAGAGACCCTACATTTAAATCTAGAATTTCAGTAAGTCTAAGAATCAATGCCCCTACCATTATGCACATTGTCATTGCCTAATAGTTCATAATTATTTAGTGTTCCCTACTTTGGCTTGGTAATTACTTTTGGCTATAGGCCAACAAATATTAAAAAGTCCAAAGTAAAGAGAAATATAATCCCATGCTTTATTCCTTTTTATAAATAAATATTTTTATTAACATCCATAAAGGAAATCAGGTACTATGGAATGCTTAGAACTTGATCAGATATCTAAAATGCCAAAGTCATCCATCCACTGCATCCCAGGAAATTGCTAGTCATCTTGATTATTGTCCTGCCACTGATAACTCTGGAAGAAAGAGTGAGGCCTCCGACTTTGTGCGATTCTGCTTTTCTTAAATCTAATTCAGGTACTAGTCAAAACATCATTTCATGATGTCACTGGTCCTTTTCAAAAACAAAAGACAAACAACAGCAATCCTGGGTGATGACTTAGCCTAGATAATCTTTAAGGTCATATTCTAAATGTAAGATTCTAATTAGCTGGAGACTAAAAATAATAGCTCAAATTTGTATAGTACTTTAATATTTATTAAGCATTTTCCTTACATACACACAAAAACAAACAAAAAAAGACAGTGACACAGAGAGACAGAGACAAAGAGAGAGAGAGAGAACTTGTAAAATAGTGCAAGTATCATTATCTTCCCTTTAGTGATGAGTAAACTGAGGCACAAAGAAATCAAGTCACTTGCCAAGAATCAGGCATTTGGAAAGTTTTGGAGGCTGGGTTCAAAGCCAGGTCTTCTGGATATTAAAACCAGCACTCGGCCATCTATGCCATAAAGCCTCTCTGAATACATATCTTCTGGCCTTATTGTAGGTCTTTTTATCCTGGATCTTCAGGGGTGACAAGAGCAAAAGGACAAGAGTTATAATTCCAACTAACTTGAGGTATCTATGACAAAGTTCTGGAGAGTAAGATTTATGGTCAATTAATATAAAAGACAGATGCATATGAACTATAAGACCAGATGAGGCAAACAGCCAGTGGTGTCAGGGTAAACAGACAAAGTAGTTCCTAGTTGAATCCTCTAGTTGATGAGCATAAATAAGAGTGCAGAAACTTCTTACATTAATCCCAGAGCAGTCCCCTCTGTGTAACTTTGGACTCCATGCTTTGTGTGGGGAGACAAGGACTGGCAGATGCAGAGAGAGACAGACTCTTAAATTTCAGTTGCTTTTCATTGCATCAGAAGCAAGCTTCTAGATCTTCTAGGATATTCTAAAAGACACCCAGTTGTCTCATCAGGGATCCAATTAGTCCCATGCTTAAAAAAAGGAAGGAGTCTCTTAATGATTAATCAGATTGACAGCTTTATCACTGAATCTGAGAGGCAAAATCATTTCATATTTCTTTCCTTGTTGAGGCTATGGATGGTGGAACAAACCTAACTATAATTAAGACTAATGTAAAAACATTGTTTTACATATAAGTGGGGAAAATAAAATGTACTTGAAGGGAATATACTTGGAAATTCTCTCTCATATCTGAGAGACATCACCTTAGAGGGAAAAAGAATGCATTTCAAATGAGAAGGCCTTGTTCAAGTCCTCACTCTCTTATTTTCTTTGCATGCTTTTGGACAAACCATTAAATATCTCTAGGACACTCTTTCCTCTGTAAATGGGAATTGTAATATTTGCACTACCTATATCACTGGATTGCTGTGAGGAAATCACTACATAATATTAAATTATTCAGTAAATGTCAGTTATTATTTTTTGGGTGGGATATGTTTTCTTTCACAGCATGACTTTTATGGAAATGTTTTGTATAACTTTACAAGTGCCTTTTTAAAGGAGGAATTAGAATAGGGAGAGAGAAAATGTGGAACTCAAAGTTTTAAAAACAAATGTGAAACATTGTTTTACAAACATTTGTTTTACAAATAAAAATATTAAAAATATAAAATTTTTAAAAATAAACTCTCAGACACTCAAAGTGCCACAGTCATGTTTCTGTTGTGTATCAGTTCTCTACCTGTTATTCATTCTCATTTTCTTCCTTCTCTTCCTCTTTCTCTGACTCTCCTCTTTCTGTGTCTCTATCTTTGTCCCTCTCTCTCCTCTCTTCTCCTTTCTCATGTCCCAATGTCATAGCTGAAACTCTAGTTCTAGTGTGTAATCACTAACTAGTTAATCATGATTGGTCAGTGAGAAAACTGACATCCTAGTTAGCAAATTGGTATTTCAGTCAACCTATTCACAAAACTGGACAATACTTTCAGCCATCCAATCCATTGTTGGTTGGTTCTTAAAATAACTGAGAAGTCTAAAGTGAACACTGTATGGGTGGGTGAGGACTTGTGGTTCCAGATTTGTAAAATGCCATACATGCTTTGGCAACTATATTGTTCAGCATATAGAGTGCTCAACCTGAGTTCAAATTTGGCCTCAGATACTCACTAGCTGTTTTGAGTCACTGGGCAAGTCATTTAATCTCTGATTACCTTAAACCCCTAGAGAAGGAAATGGCAAACCATTCTAGTATCTCTACCAAAAACAATTACAATACATACACTATCTCATTATACTAGACAGAACAAGCTGTAACAATACCATCCTACTTGTATCATCCTAAAGGGACCTCTGGGCCTTATACTTCAAGTCAATGACTGCCTCCAAATCCATTGTGCCTTCTTGGCTTAAGGAGATTAAAAGGTACTGAGGATAACCATTTTTTAGTTTTGTCCTATTGTTCTTGCTGTTTTCAGACCACTCTTAAAAACTATAAGACAATAAAGAATTGTCTCAAACCAGTTCCAGTTGTTCACTGAAGAAAACCATATACACCCAGAAAGAGGGACATGAAATATGGACCACAACGTAACATTTTCATGATCTCTATTGACATTTGCTTGCATTGTGTTGCCTTTCTCTGATTCTTTTTTTTTCTTGTAGATAGGATTTTTCTTGCATAACCTCTCAAGCATTTCAACATTATTAACATGTAGTGGACTTCCTGCCATCTAGGGGAGGGGAGGGGACTGGGGGTAAAATTTGTATTGGAAAGCTTTGTAAAGATCAAGGTTGGGGAACTACCCATACATATGTTATACAAATAAAAAGCTTAAAAAAAAAACAAAAACAAAAAAAAAACAAACAAAAAAAAACTATAAGACACTCAATTCTAATCTGTCTACAGAAAATCTTTTTTCCTTCAAAGCCAAGTTTAGGCCAATGCCTCCTCCATGAACACTTTCCTGATCATCTAAGCTAAAAGTTATTTTTCATTTCTTGAATCAGCTTGAACTAGAGTTCTTTCCTCCCTTCAATATATTTAGTCATGTATATGTCATATCATCTGTATTCAATTTTAAGTTTCTTGAAGGCAGAAACTCTGGATATAGCTTTCTCATATTAGTAGCTTTATAAATATTTATTTCATTGAATTGATAAAAATCTTGGCCAATTTGTTGAAGGGACAACGTTCCTGGCTCCAAATTCATTTGTGCACTATGTTTCTCTGTTATTAAAACTGGTCCCACTAATACATTGTTGGTGGAGCTGTGAACAGATCCAGCCATTCTGGAGAGCAATTTGGAGCTATGCTCAAAAAGTTGTCAAACTGTGCATACCCTTTGACCCAGCAGTGTTTCTACTGGGCCTATATCCCAAAGAGATCTTAGAGGAGGGAAAGGGACCCACCTGTGCAAGAATGTTTGTGGCAGCCCTTTTTGTGGTGGCTAGAAACTGGAAACTGAAGGGATGCCCATCAATTGGAGAGTGGCTGAATAAATTATGGTATATGAATGTTATGGAATATTATTGCTCTGTAAGAAACGACCAGCAGGACGATTTCAGAGAGGCCTGGAGGGACTTGCATGAACTGATGCTGAGTGAAACGAGCAGAACCAGGAGATCATCATACACAGCAACAACAGAATTACATGATGATCAATTCTGATGGACATGGCTCTCTGCAACAAAGAATTGTCTCAAACCAGTTCCAATTGTTCACTGAAGAAAACCATATACACCCAGAGAAAGGGAAATGAAATATGGACCACAACATAACATTTTCATGATCTCTATTGACATTTGCTGGCATTGTGTTGCCTTTCTCTGATTCTTTTTTTTTCTTGTAGATAGGATTTTTCTTGCATAACTTCTCAAGCATTTCAACATTATTAACATGTAGTGGACTTCCTGCCATCTAGGGGAGGGGAGGGGACTGGGGGTAAAATTTGTAATGGAAAGCTTTGTAAAGATCAATGTTGGGGAACTACCCATACATATGTTATACAAATAAAAAGCTTTAATTAAAAAAAAACTGGTCCCCACAAAAGGCATAAAGGATCCTTCTGTGCCCTTTGGATGAGAGTTGCCAATCTTGATAAAGGGCAAAGATCATGCTGTCTTCTTTGGTACAGTGCTTGACACCTTCTCTGAGAATGCTGACTGGAAAAATCTCAAAAGAATTGGACCAATCATTCCTTTCAGGCTATAATTATATTCGCACACTACAGACATCCCATGATATCCCTCTGGTTTTATAGCTACATCATCACATACCCTTATGGAGGTCATAAAAAGGGTGTTGGAGTGGAGCTGGGGAGCAGGGATGGAAATTAAACATTGACACATGGACCTTTTAGCCTTTTTGTTTGTTTGTTTTACAAAGAAAAGCATCTGCACCTTCACCCCACCCCAAGCTGTGGGAATTCAAGGTTCCATAGCTGAGGTTTTCACAATCCTGGCAAGGAGGGATGCCTAATTTCTTCTCAATGCACCACTCTTTGAATATTTTTAATAGGAAGGGACCTCAGGATTTTAGTGCACCACACTGATTATTATTTTTTTTTGCTTTTTTTGCTGAGGCATTTGGGGTTAAGTGACTTGCCCAGGGTCACACAGCAACACCACACTGATTTTCAAAAAAGGTTGAATTTAGTCACTCCTATAGACTCAAGATCTGCATTGAGAGAGAAATTTTCCTTGCTGAGAAACTTTTTTATCAATGAAAACCCATTCCCACAGCTGCCTATTACTGTTATGTTTAAAGGCACTTGAGAATGATATTTCCAATTCTATAGTTCTTTTAAATTTATCAGAATATGGTTTTTAATACACCCCCTTCCAGTTATACTTGAAGAATTTTTTGTTGACTGTGATTTGAACCCTGGAAAAAGAGTCCTACATCAATCTCACTCAGCTAGGAAATAAAAAAACATCCTTAGATATAGGAAATTTGGATCCTGTAGTGATGTTGGAAAGATTTAGATCCACTAGAATTGACAGATTCCTACAGAGGGTACAAGAAACTGGAAGAAGGAATCTTAGGAACAGCATTGATTAAAGAACTCTGTAGGTGAGGAGAACTGGGAAAAGGGCATTGGATAGAAGGTATTACTTGGACCAGATCTTTTTTTTTTTCTTTTTTTCAGGTTTTATTTATTTATTTATTTATTTGCAAAACATATGTATGGGTAATTCTTCAACATTAACCCTTACAAAGCTTTCTGTTACAAATTTTTCCTCCCTACTCCCCACCCCTCCCCTAGATGGCAGGATATCCACTACATGTTAATTATGTTAAAATACTTGACAACTCGAATATATGTATACATATTTCCACACTTGTCATTGTTGTGCAAGAAAAATCATATCTACAAGAAAGAAAAATCAGATAAAGGAAACACAATGCAAGCAAACATCAATTGAGAGTTATGAAAATGTTATGTTGTGGTCCACATTTCATATCCCTCTCTCTGGGTGTATATGGCTTTCTTCAATGAACAGTTGGAAATGGTTTGAAACATTTCATTGTTGAAGAAAACCATGTCCATCAGAATTGATCGTCAAATAGTATTGTTGTTGCTGTGTATAATGATCTCCTGGTTCTGCTCATTTCACTCAGCATCAGTTCACGTAAGTCTCTCCAGGCCTCTCTGAAATCGTCCTGCTGGTCTTTTCTTACAGAACAATAATATTCCACAATATTCATATACCATAATTTACTCAGCCATTCTCCAATTGATGGACTTCCATTCAGTTTCCATTTTCTAGCCACTACAAAAAGGGCTGCCACAAACATTCTTGCACACGTGGGTCCCTTTCCTTCCTTTATGATTTCTTTGGGATATAAGCCCAATAGAAATGCTGCTGGGTCAAAGGGTATGCACAGTTTGATAACTTTTTGAGCATAGCTTCAAATTGCTCTCCAGAATGGCTGGATCCATTCACAGCTCGACCAACAATGCATCAGTGTCCCAGCCTTCCCACATCCCCTCCAACATTCGTCATTATCTTTTCCTGTCACTTTAGCCAATCTGACAGGTATGTAGTGGTACCTCAGGGTTGTCTTAATTTGCATTTCTCTGATCAATAGTGATTTGGAGCACCTTTTCATATGACTACAAATAGTTTTAATTTCATCCTCTGAAAATTGTCTGTTCATATCCTTTGACCCTTTATCGACTGGAGAATGGCTTGAATTCTTATAAATATGAGACAATTCTCTATATATTTTAGAGATGAGACCTTTATCAGAACTGTTAAATGTAAAGATGCTTTCCCAATTTATTGCTTCCCCCCTAATCTTGACTGCATTGTTTTTGTTTGTACAAAAACTTTTTAACTTAATATAGTCAAAGTTATCTATCTGGTGCTCAATTAAGAGTTCCAATTCTTCTTTGGACATAAATTTATTCCATCTCCATAGGTCTGACAGGTAAACTATATTGCGTTCCTCTAATTTACTTATAATATCACTCTTTATATCCAGATCATGAACCCATTTAGATCTTATCTTGGTATGTGGTTTTAGATGTGGGTCAAGCCCTAATTTCTTCCACACTAGTTTCAATTTTCCCAGCAGTTTTTGTCAAATAGTGAGTACTTATTCCAGAAGATGGGGTCTTTGGGTTTATCAAAGACTAAATTTCTATAGTTATTGCCTAGTTTGTTGGACCAGATCTTGAAATAAAGAATCCTACTAGGTAAAGTTGGGGAGAAAATACATTCCAAGTATGGATGATGACCTGTGCAAAGGCATGGACATTGGAATGATGTGAAGTGGGATGTGTGTAAGTGTGTGTGTGTGTGTGTGTGTGTGTGTGTGCATGTGTGTGTGTTACAGAGAGATCAGTTTGTTTTCTTCAGTACAGCAAGGTTAATGGTATATAATGAAGGTGAGAAGCTATGCTGAAATCAACTTGTAAAGAGTTTTAAGAGCCAAACAGAAAAGCTTATATTTGATTCTAGAGGCAATAGGGAGTAGCTAGAGTTTTTAGAGTAGAGAGTAACATGGTCAGATGTTGTTCTTCGTCCTTTATTTTAGAAGAGGACCAATGATATCACAGGATGATGTCTTGACTTGTGTATGAATTGTAGTTAGGTGAGATAGAGTTGCGTAGTCATCAGCCTCGCTCTCTTTCTCAAAGTATTGAAGTTCAGTTTCAGGACAAAAGTCAAGGTAATCTTGACTTCTTTGTGTCTTTGATGTTTGACCAAGCTCCACAATGCCTTCATGGACATTGGAACAAATTGTTCCCATCTCTTCATTCTATTCGGAGAAGTCTTCATATGTATGAGGCATATATCCCCCTAACTCACAGAGGCATTTGAGGCTTGTTGGTTACTGTCAGATTGTATTAACTTATTTGCTGAGATGGTTTACTGTGGTGTGGCCATTGTGCAATTACAAAAGTCCAGTAGGTAATTAATAATCTGAGAAGAGAGCTCAGGAGTGAAATTCAGGCTGGATATATAGCTCCAGGTCTGAGTTCTGGGACATGGGGCATAGCCATCAGTCACTCTAATTATTGCTATTTTACTTGTGTGAAGGGATCTCAAATAAGTATCCTGTTTGAGTGTTGTTAATCAGTTGTTTTAGTAGTGTCCAACTCTTTTTCACTCTGTTTGGGATTTTCTTGACAAAGACTGTGGAATGTTTTGCCATTTCCTTCTACAGTTCATTTTGCAGATGAAGAAACAGATACAAATAAGGTTAAGTTACTTGTCCAGGGTCATATAGCTAGAATTGTCTGAGGCCAGATTTGAACTCAGGAAGATGCATCTTTCTGACTCCATGCTCAGCAGTGTGCTCTATGGTACCACCTAGTAACTGTGTTTGAGCAATATATTAAATGTAAGTCAATGATAATCATAAACCAGCAAGGAAACATTAGATATCATTTAGTCTACTCCCTTCATTTTGCTGGAAAACCTAGAACTACATATGGAAAGTGATTAGGTCTCACAGTTAGTTGGATAACAGAATCATGATTTGATTATAAAACTTTTGATTCCAACTACAGGGTTTTTCTCCTTCACTTCTTCATCTAATGGACAGTTCACCCTTGGAAGTGAATGTGTCAACTAAGTTCATATTAGCAAGCGTAAACAGCACTCTCTTCTTGAGTGTGTGGCCCAGAGCCAGGAAGGCCACTCAGTTTTTGGTCACTGTTTCTATGGCATCCTCATTTCAGCCCTAACCAGGTGGCATTGATGCCCTCATACTATTTTTAATCATGGATCAGTTATCCCTGACTGTGCGGTAAGGGAATTAACAAAGTGCACCCATTGGCAAGTCCAAGGGACCAAAGAATCATGGGATGTTTTGAAGGAGATTAGCAGGTTTCACACTCAATTGTCTCTTTGTTTTTGTAAAATGGAAACAAGGAAAGAGTTACTGAAAATTTGTTTAAAATTTCCTAGGTAGAATGTCAGCATAGGTCATTTGGATTGAATGTATTCCTTTAATAATCATGCTAATAAAAATTTATAAATTATTTTCCTCCAATAGATTGTGTGTGTGTGTGCGTGTGTGTGTGTGTGTGAAACAGGGAGGTATGGATCTTTGATTTATTTCTATGCAGCGGAATTCTAGTATGAAAACTACCTCTGTCAATGGTGGTTGACAACTGTTCTTCAACTAAATTGACTAGGGTATGGAGAAATTAAGTAATTTACCCATTGTCACATAGCTAGTTTAAGGCAAAAGCAGACTTTGGACCCAGACCTTTCTTTCTCAAAGGCCAGCTTCTCTAACCACTGTGTTACCCAGCCTCTTAATTTTGATAATAATGGTAATAATGATAACTCATAGTTCTATAACACTTTAAACTTTAGCAAATATTTTAATAAAATATAGACTAGTTAGTGGACATTTTTGTTATTTCCATTTCATAGATGAGGAAACTAAGGTTTTTGGTTAAAATGTCTTGCTTATGATCTCATGGATATGGCTAATAAGTAGTAAAGCCAGATCTTAAACCCAGATTTCTTAGCTCTAAATACAGCATTTTTATTTTTCCTACTTCACAGTAATAGTGTCCTCAAAACCATCTCAGTCATTGAATGTTTCTGGATGAATCTCAGGTCAGTAGCTCGGTAAAGGCAGATAAGGCAAGAAGAGACTTGGGAGACACTTCCCATGATTATATCAGCATGTCCTTGTGAACTGGGTACAAAACACACAAGCAGCTAGAATAAAAAAAGGCTGAAGGTTTGGGAAATCAAGTTCAGTCAGAGAAGTGGTCAAATTCCAAACACACCCTTAATTTTGGCTTGTTCATCAGATACTTAATTCCTGGCTCAGAAGCCTTGATTCAGCAAGCAGCTTTCCATCTGTCTCAGCCCTTTAGATCTCAGAGTTTTGCTGAAATCCTGTTGCCAACCCAATCTGATTTGCTCCTCAGGCTTAGGCAAAAATTGCTCTTCCTCAACACCCAAGGATTTGTCTTCTCACTGAAAATTGTTGGCTCTTCAATGGATGGAATATGGTAGTCTGCATTTAGGAGCACCCCAATTTATTTGTTTACCCTAGAGCTACTCTCAGCACACTTTCTGAAAAGGAACTTGGGATGGGCCACTGATGGAATTTGTCCACCAATCTACTTCTGGAGTGCTCAAAGTCCAACACTCCTGAGGAAGTCAATTTCATGATGCCCTATGCCAGCTGTGAGGGACTGTACCCAGCTGAGCAATCCTCTGTCGCAATCACATCATGTTCTGAAATTTCAGCTTTGATCACTCTGATCTTTTTTCCCCCTTGACCTGAGATGAATGTAAGGAATGATCTTAAAACGACCCCGTTGTTTTCAAAATCCAGTACCATGTTTGACTTGGCTATCTCCAGTGGCAGTGAATTACACCGGCTGACTTGGCTTTGTTTCATGTTTTTATTTTGAGTCTATTTGCCTCATCAAGTGACCCCTTGTTCCTGTGTCAGGGAGGTAAAAATAGGGCATCCAACTCCTCACCTGAGTCCTTGCCAACTCAGCTGTCTGCTTAGAGACAGACTCTCCTGCCTAAGGCTGACACATCTGGCTTTGATTACACTAATCTCTTATTCTCTTGAGATTGTATGGTCAATATTTTACTAGCATAGAACAGGGGGACAAAGGCCAGTATTTTAGTTTGAGTTCCTTCTTAGCGACCTTAACCAAGTCATCAGGCTTATCAGATCAGGATTTTCCAATCAATAGATTAGAAACCATCAGTAGTTTTTTATTAAATTTGATTCATTTCCACTTAATTGAATAGCATTTGGCAAGTCACATAATAACTTCTGATCTCAGTTTCCTCCTTTGTGAAATAAAAGAGATAGACCAGATTGGAGCTCCTAATCTTTTTGTGCCATGAATCTTTTGGGTTTTCTGGTGAAGCCCAGACTATTTCTCACAATTAAATGTTCACATGCATTAAATAAATATACATAAGATTATTTTTTCTTTTCTTTTTAAAAATTATAATTTATTTTTCCCCAATTACATTTAAAATGATTTGTAATATTCCCCCTTTTTAAGTTTTGAGTTTCAAATCTGTCCTTCCTACCTCTTTCCCCTCTTCTCCTTCTTCCTCCCTGAGATGGTAAGCAATCTGATATAGTTATACAGGTACAATCAAATACATAAGACTATAAAGGAAACTAATTCTATTGAAATACAATTTGAAAATACTTATAAAAGCAAATTCATAGACCACATTTTAAGAACTCTCAAACTAGATAATTTCTTTTTTTTCTCTTAACTAAATAATTTCTACCTCCATATCTTACAATCAGCACTAACCTAATTTAATTTTATCCTATTTAATCCAATAAACTTCTCCAGAGTGCCTATTGGACTGAGCTCCCAAGGACTTTACAGTTTAGTATAGGGGAATAATACAACTAGAGTATAAGAAATATAAAAAGCAAATATGAAGTCAGAACTAAAACCATTCAAAGAGGAATGTATTACTGCTGAATGAGAGTAGATGAGAGTGTGTGTGAAGGGTTGATCAGAGAAGATGAAATTGAGAATGTGATGTTTACACTGAGTGTTAAAGACCTTACTGAGTAGATAAACCAACTGATTTCTGCATCCACTCTTCTCTCTATGAGTTATTGGGAGTTCTCAGAAAGAAGAGGAAGCTCTTTGAAAATGATAACCACTCTCTCCTGCAAACAAAGACTTTACACTCAATACAAACTGCACTATAGTTCTGCTATCATCTGTGAATGGTATCCAGAAAATGAGAAGCACCTTTCCAGAAAAGGTTAAATCCCATTTTAATAAATCAAGGGAGTTTCCAGTATCTACTATGTTCTTGACAATATCATCTTTTTGATACTCATTCTTGCATTCTTCTGACCCTTACATTTTTACTTTATTTCATTCTTCTCTGTAGACTCATTTTGATGTCATTCTATGAGTCAATCTTCATACTTGGCAGGAGTATAATCCTGCTTCTCCCTGATGCAGAGAAAGAGATTGAACAAGAGGAATGGCTTCCCCCGAAGGTGTTTCTGTCATTTCTATCCTACCAAGATCTGGGGTTTCAATAGCTGGAGGTCTTTGAGATGGTTACCCAAGGATATGGGTTGAAGCAAGACAAAATTCTTCCCAGCTTCGGGATATAACTAGAAAGAATTATGGAAAACTAGACATTGAAACCTACATGATTCTAATGGCCACATGATTTTTGAGGTAGGGAGACAATTCTTTGAAGTAGAAGAACAAAATTTATAAATAAAGTCAGGACGTCAGTTTTAAGGATCTGAACTATTTCCAATCAACTAGAACAGGAAGGAAGCATCCAAAGTAACATAAGTTACTTTGTTCAAATCTCATCTCTGACATACTGGCTCAGTGATTCTAGGATACTTGTCAAAATTGCGATTCTAAGTTGCAGAAAAATTTCAAATCTTCATTGAGAAAGTTCTTTTTTGAGAAACTCTTTTCATCAATGAAAACCCTTCACTACAATTGTTTATTTTTATAGGCACAATTCTCCAGTTCTCTCAAATTTATCAGAATATATATTTCTTTATATCTTCTGCCAATAATTATATTGACTTTGATTTGAACCCTGGAAAAACATTACCTTTCACAAATCGAAGCCCTCCATCAATATCACTCAGGCGGGAAACCAAAAGTGGGGCTGACTGCCTTAGATTATAGAACATTTGGAACATATAGTGATACTGGATAGATTTAGATCCACTAGACTTGGCACATTCTTCCCATAGGGTACAATAAACTGGCAGAAAAAATCTCAGAGACAGCAGTGATTAGAGAACACAAGAGATTTCCACATGATGGGAAAAAGACAAGAACTTTGGTTGATTTCCAGACTCTAGATTGTAAAAGCCAAAATCCCATAAGACCTAAAGGTTTGTGGGAAGAAATAAACTGTGAATTCCCCTATGGGGAGGGGTAGTGAGGCATTGTTTTTTTATAAATATAATATGCTAATGAATTTGAATAAGGTAAAAGTTGGCAAAATGTAGCAGAAACAAAATACTGAGATTTGAAGTAAAGCCTCTGGGAGTAGATGGATTCGCACTTCCAAAGGAGGGGCAAGTACAGGCTTCCATTCTGGTGCCACTGTTTAGGGATACTCCTGGCCAATACTCCCAGCCAGATATGCCCTGGGCTGGAGAGAGAACAAACAGATATTGACCCATGATAGGGCAGCCTGAAAATTTCCATAAATCAGTGTTAAGTCAAATAATCAAATGTCAAGTCCACAGAAATGGCACATTACCATCACAGGAATCCAGAACTTTCATTTGCTATATTTCCCAGTGTAAGATTTCTTAGTGGGCTTTTAAATGTTTGCCTTACTAGTTAAGTAGTCAAGTAGGTAGTCCCTATGCCCCCATCAACTATTGTTACCTGGATGTCTGTATATTCATACATATGTGTATATATACATATTTATATATTCCTATAACCATAAACATTTATGCTATATATAAATATATATATATATATGTAACATATATATATAAATATAGCTAAATTTTTTATTGGACCTATGATTCATTTTTATAAGGAACTCCCAATGAAGAAACCTCCTCTATCAAGAAAGATCAGAACTTGCTCTGCAACTTATAATTTTAGAGAAATCCTTGAAAATTGATCTATGTCTATATGTGTGTCAATATCAACATCTAATCTATATTTGTCTATATATTCATATCTATACCCATACATATAATGATTATACCCATGATGACATCTCAGGTCAGGAAACTCTTTACCAATGCAGGTAAATACCTTCTCTGCAATGGAGAATCTTAGATACCTGCTTATGGCACTGAAAAATTAAGTGACCTAGGATCAGGTAGACAGTATGTGTCAGAAGTGGGACTTGAATCCAGGCTTTTCTGGCTCTATTCTTTATCACACTTCCTCTCTACCTCTATCTCTATGACATCTCTATAGATACAGGTTCTCAGTATAAAATTTACTAAAATTATGCAACAGTATAACTACAGATAGTTATAAACATAAACATACCAACACTATGTGTATATGTACAGAGATACATTTCTCTCTCAATAAAAAATTCCTATTTCAGAGAATTTTAGTGAGATATATTGTATCTCTCGAGCTATGCATAGAGGGATGATAGTATATTATGGTCTATAGACTTCTCACTGTCTTTATCTCCCACTATTGTTTCCATATTCTTTCCCTTCATTTTTTCAATGTGCTCACCAAATTTGAATTTTTCAGTCTTAAAGTAATATTTTAGATTGTTTTTTATTGATATACAAGATGGAAACCATCTTAAATCTCAGGAGACATTATGTGAGTTGTCTTTATCATAGAACTGAACTGGACACATCACATTTTACAATAAATCCCTTAAGACCTGGCTGTTGCTTGTGAGAACCAGAAAGGATTAGGCACTGGGAAGATATGTTGCTATTTAATTTGCTATTGATGCTATTTAATAAGATGGGAATAGGTGGAGTAAAGATGATAGAGAATGAATCTCTTGTAGCAAGTCCTGTGCTAATAGCCATATGATTTTATTGCTTCTCCTACAATAAGATATCATGTGTGCTTCAGCATATCATATCAAGGGAAATATTGATTCAATACCAGCAACCCTGATTTGAAATTCTTGCTCTGTTCCTTAACTATTTCTGTGAATGTAGGCAAGTCATTTCAACTTTGTGAGCCTCAGTTAACTCAACTTTAAGATAAGGGAAATTGATTACAAGCTATATTGGGTTCCTTTTAACTCTGAATCTACAACCCATAAATAGTTGCTTATATCTTTGGATTGGAAGGAGTCTGTGATGATTATTTGTTCAGTTCTTCTTTTGAACAAGGCCATACCACAAATATCTAAATAGTTAGATAACACTATTGAAATCATGCAAGATTGTCCCAATTTCCCTTCCCCTAATAATTTACTATAATTGGAAGAAAAGCTTAGGGTTCATCTAGTTCATCCTACCTCACCTTTTTCCAAAAGGAAAATAGAAACTGAGCTTTAAGAGAATCATAATTGCATAATGAAACAGCTAATTAGTGTAAGAACTCTAATCTAGGAGTTCTGATTTCTCATCTTTCCCTATATTCCAGATAGGGGACATCTCTCCCTTCTCTGCACTTCTCTAGCACTGATGTCTTGGTATGCCTGAAGAAATAACAAATATCCTTAATTCCATTAAGTTTTGAAAGTATTTCTTTTAAAAGAGTTGTATATAGAGATAAAGGGAGATTTTCAGGTGTATATGGAACCCGAAGAATATGGAGATATGGCCAGACAAGGTACTCAGGACAATTGTAACTTCTCAATGTGTGTTTATGTGCAGTATTCCACATCTCTAGTCCCTAACCTAAGCCAAGAAGGAAAGTAGATATCTCCTCATATATCTTGCAGGTTCAGCTTGGACTTTATAATATAATGACATTTTGTTGAGTTGCTTTTTCCATTTACAATTTTAATTGCTGATTTTAATTACAATTTTAGTTTCTAACTGCCTTTATATTGTAATTAACATTGTGAATATTATTTTCTGGCTTCTCTGTAATTCATCAGTTTTTATTTATGTTAAAACAGTATTTCATTACTTTCACATATCACAACTTATTTAGCCATTCATTAGTCAAAAAGCATTTAATTTTTTTTGCAGTGTTTTGATTTAAAAAAAAAGTCTTCTGTAAGTATTCTGGTTGTATATGATGCATTTATTTTATATTGACTCCTTTTAGAGATAAATCTAGCCCATGTAATATTTGGATTAAAGGATGTTGTCATTTTAACCACTTCAAATAATTTCAGATTGCTTTCAAGAATGGTTGGATCAATATACAATTGTACCAATAATGTATCAGTATGCCTACCTTTCCCAACTCTTATAACATTTAAAATGATTGTCCTCTGCCATTTTTATCAATTTTCTGATTGTGAGGTAGAACTCAGAGTTCTTTTTATTTGAATTTTTCCTGTGATTTAGTGACTTGGAGCATTCTTTCATATGTTTGTCAACAGTTGGAAATCTTCTTTTGAGAACTTTTTGTTCATATTGCCAGACTACTTTTCTCTCAGTGAATAACTTTGGCTCTCATTTGTTTGAATTAGTTAACTTGTATCTTATATATTAAAACCTTGTCATGGATATTTGATATAAATATTTTTCTCAGTTGGCTTTTTTCTTTCTTATCTTAATTGTGTTCATTTGTTTACATTAAATTTTTAATTTCATATATTAAATATGGTCTATTTTATCTTTTGTGATCATTTATTTCCCTTCTTTTGCTATAAATCATTCCCTTATTCACAGGGGTGAAAAAAAGTAATTCTTCTAATTTTCTTCTTTAAAAAATGTGGAATATCTCAGAAAAACAATTGAGCAAGGAGAAGTAATTGAAGAATTATTGGACCACTTGAAAGCCATGATCACAGGAAGAGCATAGTCATCTTATTTAAAGAAATTATAAAAGGTGAATTGCCCTAATATCCTAGAATCAGAGGGGAAAATAGAAATTCAAAGAATCCATTGATCAACTTCAAAAAAAGATCTAAAACAAAACTCCCAAGAATATTTTAGCCTAATTCCATGCCTCCTAAGACAAAATATTTTGAGCAAAAAGAAGCAATTCAAATATCATGAAGCCACAGTCAAGATCACACAAGAGTTAGCAGCTACCATATTAAAGAATCAGAAAGTTTGGGATATGATATTCCAGAAGAGAGAGGACCTATGATTACAATAAAAAAATAACTTACTTAGCAAAATTGAGTATAATCAATCAGGGAGACAATGGACATTTAATGAAATAGAAGATTTTCAAGAATTTTTGGTGAAAAGACTGGAGATGAATAGAAAATTTGACTTTCAAATACAAGACTCAAGAGAGGCATAAAAATATAAACAGTAAAAAGAAATCAAAAGGGCCTCAATAAAGTTAAAGTATTTATATTACTATATTGGTAGATGATACACATAACTCCTAAGAATTTTATCATTATTAGGGCAGCTAAGACTCTATAGATACTTGGGTGAATCAAATAGGGTGGATGACCTTTAAAAAGTGGTTGGGTAAGAAGGAGTTTTGCCCTGGGAAAAAGGAAAAAGGAGAGGAAAAATAGGAGAAATTATTTTACATAAAAGAGGTATATAAAATAGCTTTTACATTGGGAAGGGAAATGAGAGGGGGTGGACAATGCTTGAATCTTACTTTCATTTGATTCAAGTACATTTTCAACTGACTCAAAAAGTGAACACACACACACACATACATAGATATATAGAATCCCTCCAAATAAGATCAGATATAGCAAGGATAGCACTACTATTATTCAATATTGCATTAGAAATGCTATCTATAGCAATAAGATAAGAAAAACAAATGGAAAGAATAAAAACAGGCAATGATTTAGACATAAAAGGTGATATAGGTAACAGAGGAGCATGGACAAATTCACTTGTCAAATCTATAAGGGAGGTATTTATGACTAAATAAAAGAGAAAAGCAAGGCAAGTAAAAATGGAATATTTTGATTATGTTGCAATTTAAAAGTTTTTAACAAAAAAGCTAATGCAGCAAAAATAAAAAAGTAGGAAACAGAAAAAAATTATAGAAATTTTCTCTGATAAAGACCTCATTTCTCAAATACAGATGAATCTAAACCAAATTTATAAATATAAGAAGTATTCTTCAGTTGATAGATGCTCAAAGTATATAACCAAAATTTTTCCAGAAGAAGAAATCAAAGCTATCAATATTTATATAAAAATGCTCCAAATCACTATCGATGAAAGAAATGTAAATTAAAATAATTTTGAAGTACCACCTTATACTTATCAGATTGACTAATATGACAGAAAAAGAAAATGATAAATGCTGGAAAGGATGTGGAAAACTAGATATACTATATCTAATATTAGATATAGATCTAATAGATAGATAGATCTAATGTATTAGATACACTAACATATTGTTGCTGGAGTTAGGAATTGGTCCAATAATTCTGGAAAGCAATATAAAACAATTCCTAAAAATTTAGAAAGCTGTGCATATTCTTTAACCTAGCAATTTCACTATTAGGCTTTTCCCCCAAAGAGATCAAAGAAAATAGAAAAGGATGTATATGTAAAAAAAATAATTCTTTTTGTGGTTCTTTTTGAAGAGATGTCCATCAATTAAGAAATGGCTAAACAAATTGTGGCACATGACTTTTATGGAATACAATAGTGCTTTATGAAATAACAAACAGGATGCTTTTAGTAAAAAATAAAAACTTGGAAAGACTCCATGAACTGATGCAAAGTAAAATGAGCAGAACCAGAAGAACATTGTGAAAGACTTTATTCTGATCAAGACAATGATCCAAAACAATTCTATTTTTATGCTAAACATGTTAATATATATATACAATATAAACATACTTATATAATTCTCTTGCTGCAAAAGAAAAATCAGATAAAAAAAAGAAAGTAAATGAGTAAGAAAACAAAATACAAGTGAACAACAGCAAAAAGATTGAGAATAGGGGCAGCTAGGTGGTGCATTGGATAGAGCACCAGCCCTGAAGTCAGAACAACCTGAGTTCAAATCTGGTCTAGACACTTACCATTCACTAGCTGTGTGACCTTGGGCAAGTCACTTAGCCTCAATTGCCTCAATAAAAAGCAAAAAAAAAAAAAAAAAAAAAAAAAGATTGAGACTATTATGTTGTGATCAGTTCAGTCCCCACAGTTCTCTCTCTGGATGTAGATGGCTCTCTTCATCACGAGATCATTGGAACTGGCATCAATTAACCCATTGTTGGAAAGAGTCATGTTCATCAGAATTGATAGTCATATCATATTAATGTTGCCATGTACAACGATCTCCTGGTTCTGCTCATTTCACTTAGCATCAGTTCATATAGATATCTCCAGGCTTCTTTAAGATCATCCTCCTGATCATTTCTTATAGAATAATAATATTCCATAACATTCATATACTATAACTTATTCAGCAATTCTCCAACTGATGAGCATCCATTGAGTTTTCAGTTTCTGGTCACTATGAAAAGGGCTGCCACAACCATTTTTGTACATATGAGTACCTTTCCTTTCTTTAAGATTTCTCCAAAACAATTCTAAGAGATTCATGATGAAAAATGCTCTCTGAATCCAGAAAGAGACATGATGAATTCTGAGAATAGATTGAGGTACACTTTCTTCACTTTAATTCTTATATTTTTGGTGGTATGGCTAATATGGAATCATGTTTTAAATTACTTCACATTTGTAAGTGACATCACAGTTTTCTCATATCCTCTGTTAACAAATTCAGGTATTGTTTTATTAGCCATGTCCATGCAGAAGACCTTTAATCTTTCATTTCTCTCTGTGCATCCTGTCTTCAAATTCAGTTATTTTGTCTTGTTTAACCATGTTCTATTTAACCTTGTTGCCTTTTGCTTCTCTTTTATAAATTTTCCTTCCCTTTTAGGGTTTTTTGTCTTCTAAATCTTTGAATATTTCCTTTATTTCTTTTGAGAGATTTTCTATTCTGGATTCAATTTGTCCTAACTTGCTAATTAAGTTTTTTAATTATGTGTTGAAAACTACCATTTCCATTTCATATTAATTCTTAAAGTTGTTTTTATGGATTTGTTTCTGTTTTTAATCACGCTGATATTTCTTGTTGTTTCATGAGCTCTAGAAAATCCAAATGAATCTGTCTTATTTTTCTTTATAGTAATAATGTTCCTGAAAAAGTGTCTTGCTTTTTCTCTGAGATTTTGCTTATTCTCTTTTCTGTTGATTTATCTATTTGTGAATTGGAATTTCATTGAATCCTTTTTTCTTGATGTCTTTGGTATCTCAGCTTTTTGGGGGGAATCTTCATGTCTTTTAGCTTCTGATGAACTATCTTTTACTGGTGAATAAACTAACCAGTTAGGTGGTTCATTTGATAAAGTGCTGGGCTGAAAACAGGAAGATTCATCTTCCTGAGTTCAAATCTGGCCTCAAGCACAAATGAGCTGTGTGATTCTGGGCAAATCATTTCAACCTGTTTACCTCAGTTTCTTCATCTGTAAAATGAACTAGAGAAGGAAATTGTAAATCATTTCAGTATCTTTGACAAGAAAACTTAAAATGTGGTCATGAAGAATTGGACATGACTGAAAACAACTGAAAAACAACAATATTACCCAAATCAGGCTGTAAAGTTGAGGCAAATTGGATGCCAGCCCCCTTTCTTTCAAGCCTAGTGTAACCAAAACAACTCTACTCATTCGTCTCTTGCTCTCCTAATTTTGTTCATGTGGCTGATCACAGGTCCCAACTGTTGCTTTCAGGTGAGGAAACAGAGATAAAGTGTGATTTAGGCAGAACCACTGAAATGGCAGGGGATCTCTAATAAAATGGTGGCACATTTTCTCCAAACTAATCCCTCCTTTGTTCTCTACCTCTCCTTTATGTGGCTGAAGACAGTGAACATATGTTGCTTCTTTTAGGGGTGGGAAGATGGTGGGCTGTTATTCAGACATGGGTTAACTGAGACTGGGTCCTGAACAAGCTTGTAAGTTTGCCTATGCCCTTCTGAGGGGTATGTGAGGCTGGTGGAGTAGGGGCACTGAATGCTATAACTTTGTAGAGTAATTCTCTAGTATTAATTCATAAAATATTTTTACTTTGCCAGGACTTCTTCCTCCTGTGGTTTAGTTTTAATCTTTTTCCTTTTGTGATAGGTTGGAGGATGATGGGGAGATTTGGAGAAAGGGTCTAGTAGACCATCTTCTGCCTAGTGGCAGGGTATGAATTCAGATCCTTTTAATTCCAGAAGGAGTGACTTCTCCTCTGAATCATTTGAGATTTTCTTGGCAAAGATACTGGAGTGATTTACCATTTTGATATGGTATATGGTGGGATATTTTCTTCTCAAGTGCATTGTATAGATAAGGAAACTAAATTAATCCAGTGGTATCAAACTCAAGCAGTTGTAAGACCCAGATGGAGAGAGGCCTAAATCAGAATAAAATATAATTAGAAAATGTTTTTCTCCAGTGTGCTACCCAATTTCTACACAAAGAATTCTCTAATTGCTCTCATTATCTACCTTCTTTCAAAGAATATGAGCTGACATTTAGGACCATATCTTAAATGTCTTTTGTATCTTTCATAGTACCTATTATGATACTGAGCACTTGATTGATGGAGGTCTGTCTTGAATCTTAACTCCCTCCTTGTGGTTGTATTTTACATTGTTTCTTGATGATTTTTTTTAAAATTCAGGACAACTCTTTAGCTTTTTTTCAGGGATCTGAGCATCTTTTAAGTGTGGAAGCAAATTCTTCCTATCATTAATAACAATAGGAGATGAGGGGGGAAAAGGGGGGAGAAGTCTAAGTCATAAATTAGCTTAGAATAGGGAGGCAGGAGGAAAATGATTCCAAACTGCTGACAAGATTAATATGCAGTTGATGGGGAGTGTTTTCACACCAGGGTGCCAACAAATAAACACAATTCAGAAATCTGGCCTCGGCCTTACCAGGGGAGACAGATTCCTGAGCCAAAGAAAGGGAACAAACTCAGGAGAGAAAGAAAAAGAGAGGCACACTGTACCCATGGCTGTTGTTATGCCAGAAATTCCTCGAGTTGGATCGGATGGCAGGTGATGACCTAAGCCATGGACCCTGCTGGGTTACACATTTTCCAACTGAAAACAGAGAAAGAAGGGCAAGGGGGCAGAGGATGGGGCTGGGATGAGGGGCTCAGCTGCCAAACCTGTGGGTGGCAGCCCTCCACCTGCTTCACAGGCAAGACCACAGCTTGTCCCCACAGAAAGGAATCTGAGGATCTGATCTTTTGGCAGGACACAAAGTGCTACTTTCTTTCAAATCCATGTCATACTTCTATCCCTTTCTGGAAACTCTGACACTGTTCTTTCCTTTGAGTCCTTGTTCATTTGTCCTTTTGTATATTTACCCTGACTTTTAACACATACACACACCAATATGTATGTGATCTGCCTATGATATTTTGGGAGGAAGCGTGGTGAAAGCCAATAAGGGAGATCCATGTACCCATCCTCCCTAGGAATGTTTGATGATGTGAATTTGGAGAAGCAGAATGTTTCCATTCATCCTTGCTTTTAAAAGCAAACAGAATCTCTTGTGCTTCCTAGGTGAAATATGAGTTCAATGAAAATGATTTTGAAAAAATTCACGGTCTAGTGTGAATTGGCTACCACAAGAAGGTAGTAGAAAATTTTTTAAGCTAAAGACCAACATTTTATGGGAATTTTGTAGGGGAAATTTGGGATAAGGTATAAGTTGGACTATATGCTCTCTGAGGTCCCTTCCAAATCTGAGATTTTGTGATTTTGTGAAATATTTTATCCTTACCTGAAGGTTGACTTTAATTAAAAATTCCATTGTTTATAGGAATGCAGCAATACTCCTCCCCCAAATTTCTTTTGGGAAACAATGGCAGCATAGTATAAGAAAATCTGGGTTCAAATTCCTGTGATCTACCATTTCTTATTTAGCTAAAATTTCTTTTTTTTAGAAATAGGGTCCTTCTAGCTTAGCCAATCTATGCATAGGCATAGTACACACACACACACACACACACACACACACACACACACACACACACGATATTTATGATAGCTATCTATCTATAATGTATATTATGACATAAAAGTATATATCTATATCTATATATATATAATATTCCAACTTCTCCCCATCAATAAAAGTACAGTTTCTACTACATTAATAAATTATTCTTTACTGTGGGAGTTGGGAAATAGCTAGGCATAGACCTTATAGACAGACCTTCTCTTTGGTGAGGACAGGCCTCTGAATGATTTTATTTTAGCTTAGAATCCTATAAGAATTAAAAATTAGAAACAGCTAAATAGTCATTCTCTTCCCATATTTCCCCTTTTTGTAAAAACAAAACAACAAAACTTTACAGAAATCTGAATTTTCTAAATAAAATAAATAGGATTGTGTGTCTCTCACTAGTTCCCAGCATTAATTGGAACTTCTATTGACAATCTGGTATCGGTGGACAGGAAATTCTACTTTTGAACACCAAATATCTAATGATAACATGACTCTATTGCCCAAGTTTGGAGGGGGGAAGGGAGAAAATACTTGTATGTGTCATGCCGAATAGGCTCACAGAATTGATTGATATTTTCTTGAGTTTTCTACTTTGGAATCTTGCCCTGCCCTAACTGTATATGCCATAGCTCCTAGTCACTTAACTGAGGAAGCTAAGGTTCAGATGGACAACTGTGCATACAAGGATGCATCTGTTTCTACGCCTGTATGCAGAATGGGAATGGGATATAGATTATGTCTGCTTCTGGGGAATTTGAAATGGATGAATTTCCTATTGCATGTGGAGAGCTTGGTCCTATCTAAAAACTGAAAAGCTATAGTATATAATATACACATATATTATATAGTATATATGATATAGTACATAGGGTTCTCAAGAGACCCTACCTAGTTCAAGATTATTGAGGACTGGCAGATTATCTATGGGATTCTAGGTGAAGGTTGCTCATTGGTCAATTTTTATATTTTTGATGAATTCTGATGAAAATTCTGATATGGGCTCTATTTGTTTCCTTCTACCTTTCCTCTTGAACTTTCTGAAGTGTATTTATAAAAGGAGATGACAACTCAAAATGTAGATACTGTTTTGGAGGTTTTAGGTTACCTGTAGCTGACCCACACCTATCATATTTAGGTGATAATTATAAACTCCCTCAAGGTTTTGAGGATTTGTTCATAGAAACAATATCAATGTTCCTTACAAATTTAGACATTGAATCATTATAATTTAATATATTTATAATTTATAAATATCATATATAATTATATGATTATATAAATTATAATGTAATATAATTTACAATCTTTCCATTATAATTTAATATCTTTCAAAGAAGTTGCTTGTATAATAATGATGAGCAAATATAAAGATATCCCAAAAGTCTTAGAGTAGTTTTAAGCTATTTAAGCTTAATAGTATAAAAGCTTAAAGCTTTATATATTATAAATTCTTAGTAGCATAAAATCTTAAAGTTTTAATAATTTAAAGCTTCCCCAGAATTCTGAGACATGTTGTAAAGTTTGCAAAGGACTTTCCGTGAACTATGTCACTTAATTCTTATCAGACCCTCCAATACTCTAAATAGGTTGTGTGTTGGTGGTGGTTGTTGTCAGCCCCATTTCACAGATAAGGAATTTAATTTCAGGGATGTTAAGTTACTTCTCTATGGTAATTTTCAAAGGGAATTTGAACCTCATGGCTATTCAAATTCCAAGTTAGACCTCTAGGGCTTGCAATAATGAAGTTCCCAGCAAGGTAGCAGTCTGGAGTTATTATTCTCCAGGCTTCTTTTTATTGGGATACAAGCCGGAACTCTTAGAGCCACAGTGGCCTGATTGGAATTGGAATGCATGCAACTGCTAGGCTATATTTTACCAGATTATAGATTTCCCCATATGGGCTGGTGCACACATGTGCCAGGAGTTTTGTCATCTCTGGGCAAAAGCTTTTTATCTTATGTCACCTTCTAAAAGATTCCCTCTCTATTGTGTATGTAGTGGTCAAAGAGAGGGTAAGAAAGGTTGTCTATTCTCTGCAATACAAGATAAAATGAAGAATCAAGGTCAGAGCTTTGGAGGAAGAGAGGCTATATTTCCAGTCACATGTCTTACACAATTGTCTCCTAAAATGAAACGTCTCTATCTTATGGGGCAACCTCACCCCCTCGAGCCCCACCTCTCCCTTTTGAATTTGTAGCTATTTGGGAAGGTCCTTTCCTCTGGCTGGTGGAGTATAGGATTTCATTGGCCTGGTGAGTTTTTTCACTAAGGTTTCTTTGCTGACCTTGAGGGCCCAGGACACAGTGTTGATCCCAGGGAAGACAGTAATAGTTCTGTTGACAGATACATTTCAACAGCTGTATAGAATCTAAAGGGTGGGGAGCTTGGGGGACTGCAGGGGAGTGCTTGAAAATTAACCCTTTATTGATAACAACTTCCTTTTTTTGTAAGAAGGAGATGCTTTTATTTATTCCTGACTCAGCTCCAGAGTCCTTGAAAAAGGTTGGGGGAAAAAAGAATTCTTGATAATTGACTATGGCAAAAACACATTTAAAAGCTCAAAACACTTAAGTATTTAGAATTATCAGAAGCAGCCCTAAAATTCATCCACTCCAAATTCTCCATGTTATAATTATAGCTAATGTTTATATAATGCTTACTATGCATTAGGTACCACACTAATTATAACTATCTTTTTTGGTCCTCACAACAACCCTGGCAGATAAGTACTATTATTATCTCAATTTTATACTTGACGAAATTGAAGATGATGCAGTAAGTCTCTAAGATCAGATTGGAATTCAGGTCTTTCTGATTGCAGACTCCATGTCCTATCCACTGTACCACCTAGCTAAAGAAGACTATGTGAAACTCTGAAAAATGAAGCTAACTAGTTTAGGATTACATAACCAGGAAATGTCAGAGTCAAGATTCAAAATCTAGGGCTCACGAATATCAGTCCAATCCTCCTTACACTATATCACACCCTACCAGTCATGAAGAACTGCATATTCTGGAGGTTTCCTGGACCAAGGCCAATTAATGTCATTAAATTTGGGCTTCTTTGGTAAAGAGCTCCATAAATCATTTACACATATCTTCATGCTACATTTATCCTCTTGAAAATTAGATCATGTTCCATAAAGCTAGGAAAGGCAAAAGAAATGAATTAAATTTTCTTCCTTTCAATCCAGTTTAAATGACAGTCTAATCCATATCTCACCTTTATACTTTTTAAAAAATGCATAGGTGGCAAGAGAGTGAGGGCTTCTTTGTATTCATTGTGGTACTTTATCCATGTGGCATTTTAAGTGATAATCCAGTGGGACCATTTTCTAATACTAGTGTTGAGGGATAGGACTAACACCCATGTTATAATAATAGCTTGCATTTTTTGCAACCCTTAAAGGTTTACCAAGTTCTTCACATACTTTCTCTGATAATAGCCCTGATGGGGTAGGAGTAGGTGGGGAGGGAGATAAAATAAGTATTATTTTACAATGAGGAAACAGAAAATTCTCAATATTTATTAAACACCTACTATTTACCAGGAACCATGCTAAGCACTCAGAATATAAGGAAAGGCAAAAGATAGTACTTACTCTCAAGAAGCTTACAGTCAAATGGGGGAGACAATAATAACCCATAAACAAGTTATATATGGGATAAATTGGAAATTATTGGCAGAAAGGAAAGTACTAGAATTAAAAAAGATCATAGAAGTCTTGCTCTAGAAGGAAGAATTTTAATTGAGATGTAAAGGAAACAAGAAAAGTCAACAAGTACACTCAGTCTATCACAGATTAAAGGGGTGACCTCCATTCCACTTCTGGATAGTTCTACTTGGTAGCTGTATTCTCCTAACACCAAGGTCAATCAATCCAATCAATCAATAATTATTATGTACCCATTATGTATCAATACTCTACTAAGTGTTGGGGATACAAAAAAGGGAAAAAGATTGTATTTGCCCTCAAAGTGATTATAATTTAAGTGTGAGAAAACATATATAATGTATATGTTTATTCTTAAATATCTCCAATTTACATTTTAAGCTGCTTTGGCTTGTGCTGGAGAGTTTTTAAGGCGATGATTTTGATACTTCTAATGTAGAAAGTGAGTTAGATTTGTTTCATTTAGTCCCACAGAGCAAAACCAAATGATAACCTCCCTGCCTGAGATGATCTTCTTCCTACAATCCAACTATTGATTTCCCTAGCTTTTTTTAAATCCCAGATAAATTCCTTCCTTTTACAAAAAGCTTTTCCTGATCCCCCTTAATTTCAGTGCCTTTTCTCTGTTAATTATTTTTTTTATTTATCCTATATATACAGTCTCTTATTGCACCTTAAGATTTAATTAGCTCTTTTGACTGCCAAGTCAGACACTGACCCAAACTGAGTCTGCAATCCTCAAATTGCTTTCACATGAAAAACTTTTTAAGTCATGTTTCTCCAATCCTATACTGACACAATATTACTTTGTTTTTGAACACAAGCAAAGACATTACTTTTTTTTTTTTTTTTTGCTGAGGCAATTGAGGTTAAGTGATTTGCCCAGGGTCTCACAGATGGGGAATGTTAAGTGTCTGAGACCAGATTTGAACTCAGGACCTCCTGATTTCAGGGCTGATGCTCTATCCACTTTACCACCTAGCTGCCCCGACATTACTTTCTTAAAAATTTGTATTTGAAATTTTAAAATAATTTATTTTTAATATTAATTCTTTAAAAATTCTAAGTTCTAAATTCTCTTCCTTCCTCTTGCCCCTCCCCAACCCAATCAGAAGTCAAGCAATGTAATAGCAATTATACATAGAAATGACATTTCAAGAATACAAGGGAACTCCTTGGGTAGGAATTTCCTCCATTGGTATAAATCAACACAACAAACATTTATTAAACATCTACTAAATATCAGTAACTATTCTAGGTACTGAAGATATAGCAGCAGTAACTACAAGAACAAATAGTTCCTGCCCTCAAGTAGCTTATATTCTATTATGGAGAGTAACATCTTCTGTGTGATTTATAGCCTTGGAAAGTTGCTTTAGCAATTGAAAGATCAAACAATTTGTTTAAGATCAGAGAACTAATATGTGCCAAAGACAGACTTGAACCCAAATCTACCTAACTCCATTTAAGAAAACCACTTTATGCTTTAAACCACATAGCCTCTTAGAATGGCTTGATTTATTGTCATTGTTCCTTCATTCTACTTATGTCCATCTCTTTGTAACTCCATTTTCTTGGCAGACATACTGGAGTGGTTTGTCATTTCCTTCCCCAGCTCATTTTACAGATAAGGAAATTGAGATAAATGGGGTTAAATGATTTGCCCAGGCTCATGCAATTGGTAAGTATCTGAAGCCATATTTGAATTCAAAATGGTAAGTCTTCCTGACTCCAGGCCTAGTGCTCTATCCATTGTGTCACTTAATTGCTGGTACTTTGTCAAAAAAAGAAATGAGGTAAATCTGGTATGGCCTATTTCTAATGAAACTATCTTCTCTTTTTGTGGTTATCTCTCCCATTTCTAGATGTCCACTAACCATTCCTTTACTAATATGGTTAAAAACATTAGGAACCAAAGTCAATCTAAGCAGCTTCAAGTATGTATACTCTGGTATCATGTCATCAAGTATACTTTTGTTAATCACCTACTATGTGCCAGGCACTGTACTAAGCACCAGGGGTACAAAGAAAGATAAAAGTCCTTGCTTTCATAGAACTCACAGTCTAATGGAGAGACAACATGCAAAAAAACTTTGGACAAACAAGCCAAATATAGGGTAAATAAGAAATAACTAAAAAGGGGAAAGCTGGACCAAGGCAATTTGGGAAAGTCTTATTGTGGAAGGAGGGATTAGAGTTGGAATTTGAGGAGGTGGAGATGAGGCATTAAGTAATTCTAGATATGGGAGACATCCAATGAAAACACATTGGGATCTAGGAGATGGAAGATCATCTCTAGTTATCCTGATCTATATCTGGCCACTAGCCCTAGATGACTCTGGAGAAGAAAGTGAGGTTAGTGATTTTGCACAGCCCTTCCTCATTTAAACCCAATTCACTTGCATATCATGGCATCACTTCCCTGATGTCTGAGAACAAAGGACAAACAAAAAAAATTTGTGGAAAAAAAACCTGAAAGAGACAAAAATTTTGAAGTATGTAGGTGGACGGGGAAAGGGGGAAAAGTGTAAGAAAACTGAAAATGTAGTGAAGGGCTTAAAATTACAAACAAAAGGATTTTATATTTGATCCTGGGGGTGATAGGAAACCAATTTATTGAATGGATTGCAGAGGGTGACATGATGACCTGAACTTTAGGAAGATGGAGTGAGGAGAGAAAATCAGCACATTCCTTGCCTCCCTGTGGTACCTCTAGCATTCTCTATATTCTTTCTGAAGGTCATAGATAAGGGCTCAGCAATAATATGTGTTGCTTTATTTAGTATCCTGGTATGCAATTCATCTGGGTTTAGTGATTTTATTTCATCATGGATTGCTGGGCATTTTCTCTGATATTCCCCTACTTATCCAGATAACAATTCTCAACCACTAAATTGCTTTCTTTCAGTTATCATTTATTCTCATACCATTCACTCTAAGCAGCACTTCTTATCTCTTCTTTGATTCTCCTTTGATCCTCTTCCAATGTAACTTAAAAAACCTAAAAACCAAATATCCTTTCCCCACCACTTAGTTTTCCTCTCATTCCGAACTTTAGATTTCTTCATAATATTCTTGTAAGACAATGTAATAGTTTAATTATCTATATTTGCTCCCACTTTGTTCTGCATATCAATGTTCAACATCTCTTTTTTTCTGTGCTATAAAATTTTAGCTACTGTGATTATATCCTCTTCACTTCCCTTCTATTCATTTCCACTCTTCCAACTAGTTCCTCTAAATTGGTTAAAATCAGATCCAGAATGGTTGTTCAAACCTGGTACTTTCTCTACTTGCTAAAATTAAAATTAGTCAATAATGTATCAATTGAGCTGATCTGAGAAAAGAAAATTCTCCAGGAGATGTATTAGAGAACCTAATATATCATCCAATTAGAGATATAAAATGAATACGTAGAGACCTAGTAAGTTCTTAATGGCATGGGACTAATATAACCAAGGTTCAGAGAAAGGAGAGACAAGTGTAAAAAGGAATAATCAGAGAAAAGAAAATGAGTCAGTACTGCTTCAGAAAAGACTTGAAAAGATGGGCAGGATTAAATGTATTGTCATGGATTCAATTATGATCTCTATGCTAATTTCTCAAGTCAATTAATCAGCCTTACACCTGTCCTTAAGTCTAACATATCTTGAGTCTCACATATCCTACTGCATATATATGTATACACACACACACACACACACACACACATATATATATATACATTCATACATACATATATATATGCATATTGCATATCTCTAACTAAAGGTCCTGTGAATATCTTGGTTTTTTTTTTTTTAATCCTGAGTAAATTGGGATTAAGTGACTTGTCCAGGGTCACACAACTAGGAAGTGTTAAGTGTCTGAGACCAGATTTGAACTGAGCTCTTCCTGACTTCAGGGCTGGTGCTCTATCCACTGAGCTACCTAGCTGCCCCAACCTGTGGACATCTTAAACTCAAATTTCTCCTAAAACTGTCCCTTCTTCTAAACTTTCCTATTAAAGTAGAAGGCAACACCTTTCTCTTAGCCCTCCAGAAATAAAACCTAGGTCTCATTCTTGACTCTTCAGTCTCTCTCCTCTCCATATCCAATCTGATGGAAGTTTTGTTGATTTTATCTTCATAACATCTCTCATTCAAATATCCTCATCCCTAAACTGTTGTAATAATGTACTAGTTGAACTCTGTCCCAAGTCATTTCCTATTCTAATCCATCTTCATCTGTCAAATTGTTCTTCCTAAAATATAGGTCTGATCATCTTACTCCTGTACTAGATAAACTCCAGTGGTTCCCTGTCATCTCCTGGATCAACCACAAAGCCCTCTGTTTGGTATTCAAATTCTTTCATAAGTCATCCCTTCCACTTTCCAGTCTTCTGCCTTAAATTTCCACTTTCATACTCCTGGATCCAGGGATAGTAATTTCTTCATTATTCCTGAGAAAAGAAATACCATCTCCCTCTGCTGGGCATTTTTTATTGACTGGAATGCTTATCTTCCTCAGCTCTACTAGTCTTACTAGCTTCTTATTACCTTTAGAATCAAATAAAAAATGTTCTGTTTAGCATTTAAAACCCTTCATAACATCACCTCCCCCCATCTTTCTAGTTTTCTTATATTTTACATCCTCCACTTATCACTCCTCATTATGACTTTATTGTTTCTGTTTGCAGTACTACCACTAATCCAGTGATTTACATTCAAAATGCATGTGTCATCATTTACTCTTCATTCTTTGGCTCATCTCTCATATATAAGAGGTACCATGAGCATAGTGGATAGAAGATGGATTTGGAGGTAGGAAGAATTGGAATTCATAAAGCCAGCATTATTAGCTGTTATGACTGCACAAATAATTACATAAGCACATACACACACACACACACACACACACACACACACACACACACACACACACCGGTCCTTTCTATTTCCACTGACATCTCTCTAGTACAAGCCTTCATTATTAAGTGACTGAACTTTTGCCTCAGTTTCTTAATCAGTTTTACTCTCTCCTCACACATACTGATCAACAGTCTTTCCTAAGCAAAGAGCTATCCATATAGCCTTCTGTTTATAAATCTCAAGAGGTTTCTTATTGCTTTTTGAATAAAATTCAAACTTTTTAACCTGGTATTCAAGACCTCGTTTCAGTTTTGCATCAGCATGTATTATTTAAATACAATATTATTTCTATACTTCCAATGCTCCAACCAAATATGGTCACTACCTGTGTCTACAATTTCCCCTCCCCAAACTCCTCATCCCCCATACATACCTTATATCTATTTCATATTTTAGCTCTCTACTTCCTGTGTCTAAAAAGCATTTCCTCCCCACCAAAGCATCACTGAATGCCCACTAATTCTTTGATGTTCAATTCAAATAACACAGCCTTCCTGAAGTCTTTTTGTTAGTCATAACCACATCTTTCTGCAACTTTATAAAGTTACATATTTATGTCTCTTATTCATTTTTTAAAAATCATTACTTTTCCAGTACTAGTAATTAAAAGAAAGGATTCTATTTAATCTCCCTAGTTCCTTTCTTATTTATTTTGTGATTAGATTTGTCTGATTCTGAGAGGGTAAGGTTGAGGTCCTCACTAGAATTTGCTGTCTATTTATTCCTATAATTAGCTTGAAATTTTCGCTAGGGATATGTCTTTTCTACCACTCAGTGCATATACATTTATTATCAAGATGTGCTTTTCTTCCTTGTCTCTTTTACTATTTGCCACCCCTGCCCTTTTTCTTTTAGCTGAAGCATGATAAATTATGTTCTAGATTTTTACCTTTTGTCTCTCTGTGTCAAATGTGTTTCTGTAAACACACACTGTAGGATTCTGTTTTTTAATCCACTCTGCTATTTGCTTCCATTTTATAGGAGAGTTCATCCCATTCATATTCACAGTTATGATTATCCTATTTTTACCCCTATATATACTTTTGTTCTCTCTTTCCACCCTGTCCTTATTCCTGTGTTATTTTTGCCCACCCATTACCTAATCTCCTATCACCTCTCCCCCTTCTCTTATTAGTATATTTTTAACCAACCCCATTCACAACCTTATCTCCTATCATCCCCTCCCCTTCTCTTAGTAATATTTTAACCCCCTCCAATCACTATCTTATCTTCTATCAACCCTTCCCCCCTTCTCTGATCTTTCCCCCTAGTTATTCTGCTCTCCCTTCTATCCTGTCCCTCCCTTTTCTTTTCCTCTTTTTCCTCCTACTTCTTTATAGGATTAAATAAATTTCTATGCCCAACTGAATGATTAAAGAATTCCCTCTTTTTTTTCTTTTTCTTTTCTTTTTTTCTTTGCAAAACATATGTATGGGTAATTCTTCAACATTAACCCTTAAAAAACTTTCTATTAAAAATTTTTCCTCCTACTCCCTACTCTTCCCCTAGATGGCAGGATATCCACTACATGTTAATTATGTTAAAATACTTGACAACTCAAATATATGTATACATATTTCCACACTTATTATTGTTGTGCAAGAAAAATCATATATACAAGAAAGAAAATTCATATAAAGGAAACACAATGCAAGAAAACAACAACTGAGAGTATGAAAATGTTATGTTGTGGTCCACATTTCACATCCTTCTCTCTGGGTGTATATGATTTTCTTCAGTGAACAATTGGAAGTGGTTTGAAACATTTCATTGTTGAAGAGAGTCATGTCCATCAGAATTGATCGTCATATAGTATTGTTGTTGCCGTGTGTAATGATCTCCTGGTTCTGCTCATTTCACTCAGCATCAGTTCATGTAAGTCTCTCCAGGCCTCTCTGAAATCATCCTGCTAGTCATTTCTTACAGAACAATAATATTCCATAATATTCATATACCATAATTTATTCAGCCATTCTCCAATTGAAGGGCATCTATTCAATTTCCAGTTTCTAGCCACTACAAAAAGGGCTGCCACAAACATTCTTGCACACGTGGGGCCCTTTCCTTCCTTTATGATTTCTTTGGGATATAAGCCCAATAGAAATGCTGCTGGGTCAAAGGGTATGCACAGTTTGATAACTTTTTGAGCATAGCTCCAAATTGCTCTCCAGAATGGCTGGATCCATTCACAATTCCACCAACAATGCATCAGTGTCCAGGCCTTCCCACATCCCCTCCAACACCTGTCATCCTTTCCTGTCACTTTAGCCAACCTGACAGGTGTGTAGTGGTACCAAAGGGTTGTCTTAATTTGCATTTCTCTGATCAATAGTGATTTGGAGCCCCTTTTAATATGACTACAAATAGTTTTAATTTCATCCTCTGAAAATTATCTGTTCATATCCTTTGGCCATTTATCGATTGGAGAATGGCTTGAATTCTTATAAATATGAGACAATTCTCTATATATTTTAGAGATGAGACCTTTATCAGAACCCTTAAATGTAAAGATGCTTTCCCAATTTATTGCTTCCCTCCTAATCTTGACTGCATTGGTTTTGTTTGTACAAAAACTTTTTAACTTAATATAGTCAAAGTTATCTATCTGGTGTTCAATTAAGAGTTCCAGTTCTTCTTTGGACATAAATTTATTCCATCTCCATAGGTCTGACAGGTAAACTATATTACGTTCCTCTAATTGACTTATAATATCACTCTTTATATCCAGATCATGAACCCATTTAGATCTTATCTTGGTGTGTGGTGTTGGATGTGGATCAAGCCCTAATTTCTTTCACACTAGTTTCCAATTTTCCCAGCAGTTTTTGTCAAATAGGGAGTACTTATCCCAGAAGCTTTGGGTTTATCAAAGACTAAATTGCTATAGTTATTGCCTAGTTTGTCCTGTGAATCTATCCTATGCCACTGATTGACTACTCTATTTCTTAGCCAGTACCAAATGGTTTTGATGACCATTGCTTTATAATATAGTTTTAGATCTAGTACAGCAAGTCCACCATCATCAGCTTTTTTTTCATTAATTCTCTTGAAACTCTTGACCTTTTGTTCTTCCAAATGAATTTTGCTACTATTTTTTCTAGATCTGTAAAATAATTTCTTGGGAGTTTGATTGATATGGCACTAAATAAGTAAATTAGTTTGGGTAGTATTGTCATTTTTATTATATTTCCTTGGCCTACCCATGAACATTTCAAGTTTTTCTGATTGACTAGGCCTGATTTTATTTGTGTGGAGAGTGTTTTATACTTTAGTTCGTATAGTTCCTGAGTTTTCCTTGGCAGATAGATCCCCAAATATTTTATACTATCAACAGTTATTTTGAATGGAATTTCTTTTTGTATCTCTTGCTGCTGAACTTTATTGGTAATATATAAAAATGCTGATGATTTATGTGGATTGATTTTGTATCCTGCAACTTCGCTAAAGTTGTGAATTGTTTCTAGTAAATTTTAGTTGAGTTTCTAGGGTTCCCTAAGTATACCATCATGTCATCTGCAAAGAGTGATAATTTGGTTTCTTTATTACCTATTCTAATTCCTTTTATCTCTTTTTCTTCTCTTATTGCTAAAGCTAACATTTCTAATACAATATTAAATAATAATGGTGACAGTGGGCAGCCTTGTTTCACTCCTGATCTTATTGGTATTGGTTTTAGTTTGTCTCCATTATATATGATGCTTGCTTATGGTTTTAAATAAATGCTACTGATCATTTTAAGGAAAAGCCCATTTATTTCTATACTCTCCAGTGTTTTTAATAGGAATGGGTGTTGGATTTTATCAAAAGCTTTTTCTGCACCTATTGAGATAATCATATGGTTTTTGTTAATTTGTTTATTAATATAATTGATTATGCTAATAGTTTTCCTAATATTGAACCAGCCCTGCATTCCTGGTATAAATTCTACTTGGTTATGGTGTATTATCCTGGGGATAACTTTCTGTAATCTCATTGCTAAAATCTTAATTAAATTTTTTGCATCAATATTCATTGGGGAAATGGTTCTATAATTTTCTTTCTCAGTTTTCTCCCTACGTGGTTTAGCTATCAGCGCCATATCAATTTGGTAGTACATGTTCTTTCCTTATTTTTTCAAATAGTTTATATAGTATTGCGATTAATTGTTCTTTGAATGTTTGGTAGAATTCACATGTAAATCCATCTGGCCTTGGAGATTTTTTCTTAGGGAGTTGATTAATAGCTTGTTCTATTTCTTTTTCTAAAATGGGGCTATTTAAATAATTTATTTCCTCTTCTGTTAACCTGGGTAATCTATAATTTTGTAGATATTCCTCCATTTCATTTACATTATCAAATTTATTGGTATAAAGTTGGGCAAAGTAACTCCTAATTATTACTCTAATTTCCTCTTCATTGGAGGAAAGTTCTCCCTTATCATTTTTGAGACTAATAATTTGATTTTCCTCTTTCCTTTTTCCAATCAAATTAACTAAAGCCTTATTTATTTTGTTTGTTGGTTTTTTCTTAAAACCAACTCTTAGTTTTATTTATTAATTCAATAGTTTTCTTATTTTCAATTGTATTGATCTCCCCTTTAATTTTCAGAATTTCCAATTTGGTATTTAATTGAGGGTTTTTAATTTGGTCTTTTTCTAGCTTTTTAAATTGTAAGCCCAGTTCATTGATCTTCTCTTTCTCTGTTTTATGCAAGTAAGCATCTAAAGATATAAAATTACCCCTTATAACTTCTTTGGCCGTATCCCACAAATTTTGGTATGTTGTCTCATTATTGTCATTCTCCTGGATGAAATTATCGATTGTGTCTATAATTTGCTCTTTCACCCATTCATTCTTCAGGATTAGATTATTTAATTTCCAATTAATTTGTGGTCTGTTTTCTCCTGACCTTATATTACATGTGAGTTTTATTGCATCATGATCTGAAAAGGATGCATTTACTATTTCTGTTTTTCTGCATTTGATTTTGAGGTTTTTATGCCCTAACACATGATCAATTTTCATATCACCATTCAATTTCCTCCAGAGATCTATCATACAAACTATTCCCTCTTAAAGCCAAAACTAAAGAGATCAAGTTTTAGACAATGCTCATCCCTCTCCCTTTTTTCCTCCATTGTAATAGGTCTTTTGAACCTCTTTCTGTGAACTAATTGTACTATTATACTCTTTTTTCCCTATACAGACCATTTCCCACCCCTTCATGGCTTTTTCTTTGATGTTATCATATCAGGGACTATTCACAAGTACACATGTGATGCCCCCCTCTGGCTGCCTCAGTGACATATACCATTCCTAACAGTTACAGATATTGTTTTCCTCTCTAGTGATGTAAACAGTTTAACTTTTAAATATCTATATTTTCCCCTATTTACCTTTTTATGGTTCTATTGAGTCCTGTGTTTGTAGATTAAATTTTCTGTTTAGTTGTGGTTTTTTCAATAGAAATGATTGAAAGTCTCTTAGTTCACTGACACTACATCTTCTCCCTGAAGGATGATTTTGAGTTTTGCTGGATAATTAATTCTTGATTGTAACCCCCAAGTCCTTTACCTTCCAGGATATTGTATTCTAGGCCCTTTGATCCTTTATCATAGAAGCTGCCAGATCCTGGGTAATTCTGATTGTTGCTACTTCATATTTGGATTGTTTTTGAATGACAACTTGCAGTATTTTTTCCCCTTGAGGTTATACTTTTGGAATTTTGTAACAATGTTCCTTAGGGTTTTCCTTGTGGAATCTTTCCAGAGGTGTTCAATGGATTCTTTCAATGAGTATTCCCCCCTCACTTTCTAGAATATTGGGGCAGTTTTCCTTAATGATCTTGCTATCAAGGTTCATTTTTTGGTCATGGCCTTCAGTTGGCCAATAATTTTCTATTTTTATCTATTTTCCAATGAGTGCTTTCACACTTTCTTCCATTTTTTCATTCTTTTTAGTTTGATTGATTTATTATTATTTTTTATTACAGCTTTTTATTTTCAAAACATATGCATGGATAATTTTTCAGTATTGATCCTTGCAAAACCTTGTGTTCTAAATTTTTCCTTCCCTTCCTCCCACTCCTCCCTAGATGGCAATTAATCCAATATATGTTAAGCATGTTAAATATATATATATATATTAAATCCAATATATGTACACATATTTATGTAATTATCAAGCTGCACAAGAAAAACCAGACCAAAAAGGAAAAAAAATGAAAAAGAAAAAATGCAAGCAAACAACAAAAAGAGTGAAAATAGTATGTTGTGATCCACAGTAAGTTCCCATACTTCTCTCTCTGGGTATAGATGAGTCTCTTCATCAAAAGATCATTGGAACTGGCCTCAATTATCTCATTGTTGTAAAGAGCCACATCCATAAGAATATCTTTACATAATCTTGCCATTGCCATGTACAATGATCTGGTTCTGCTCATTTCACTTTGCATCAGTTTATATGTCTCTCCAAGCCTTTCTGAAATCATGCTGCTGATCATTTCTTATAGAACAATAATATTTGTATACCATAACTTATTCAGCCATTCTCCAATTAATGAGCATTCATTCAGTTTCCAGTTTCTTGCCACTATAAAAAGTGCTACCACAAACATTTTTGCACATGTGGGACCCTTTCTCTTCTTTATTGTCTCTTTGGGATATAAGCTCACTAAAAACATTTTTGGATCAAAGGGTATGTACATTTTGATAGCCTTTTGGGCATAGTTCTAAATTGCTTTCCAGAATGGTTGGCTCAGTTCACAACTCCACCAACAATGTATTAGTGTGTTTGACTGATTCTTGCTGTCTCACAAAGTAATTAGCTTCCTTTTCCCCTGTTTTAATGTGTGATTTTCTTCAGTTATCTTTTGTATCTGTTTTTCCATTTGGCTTATGTTACTGTTTAAGTAGTTGTTTTCTTCAGATAATTTTATCCTTCCTTTACCAAAGGAAATTCCAAAATTCTCTCATGCATACCTCGCATTTCCTTTATCATTTTTTTCTTCTACCTCTCTTATTTGCCTTTTGAAGTCTTTTATGAACATTTCCATAAAGTCTCTTTGGGCTTGAGATCAATTTACCTCACTGTTTGAGATTTCTTCTGTGGACATTCTATCCTCCTTGGAGTTTGTGTTTTGGTCTAACTGTCAACATAGTAACTTTCTATAGTCAAGCTTATTTTCTTTTTCTTGATCATTTTCTTTCCCTTTTTTTGGTATTTCCTCTTTTTTAAATTTTTAAGGTGGAACTCTGCTTCTGGCTTAAAGATGGTGCTGTCCCAAGCTTCTTGTGCAGCTCTGAGCCTTGGCTTTGAACAGAGGGGCCCCTTGTGTTTGTAGGGGTTAGCTTTGCCTATTATTTCCAGGAAACAGCCTGGTTTTCTGGAGTTTGCTTTCTGAGCTGGGACTGGAGGCTGTCCTACTGATTTGCTCTTCTACTGAGCCAAGATTGAGGGTTTTAGTTGCTGGTTTTCTGTGATTAAGACCCTCAAACTGGCTTTCCCAGAGTCTATCTGGCCTGAACTGAACATCCTTTTCACCCCACTCTGAGACTGAGCTTTCTTGAAGTTTTTTTCAGTTGGAGTTGGAGAGTGATTTCATTTTATCAGACTCTGTTCAGAGGCTTGGTTTCATGTGTTTTTTTGAGGGAAACTGGGAGAGCTTGAGCACCTTCCTGACTACTCTGCCACCTTGGCTCCACCCTTGGAATTGTCATAATTGTAGTTTCTTACATGATAACACTATTCCATTGCATTCATGTGTTATCATTTCATCAAATCTAAGAATTTTAAAATTGGAAGGCAATATTAATAATAATTAAAATTAAGGAATAACAAATCTTAATAATAATTAAAAGTAAAATGTAAAAATAACAAGCATATACTTTGTTAAGATTAGCAAAACACTTTATACATTTGATCTTCACAACAATCCTAAGAGGTAGATGCTATTTTTATTCCCATTTTACAGATGAGGAAACTGAAATAGACAGGGATTAAGTTACTTACTTTGATTCAAATAGCTTGTTAGGATCAAAGTTTGGATTTGAATTCAGTCTTTCTGATTCTAAGTCAAACACTTTACCTATGTATGTTCCACTTATCTACCATTGACCATCTAGCAATATTTCCAAGAGTAAACCCTAGTTTAACATATTTGACAAATAGTCATCTTAACTCACTCTTCTTGAAGATCCCTACATGAAGGAAATCAACATGTCTTGAAGTGTACCATTTCACTTTTAGACAGCTCCAATTGTTGGAAAATTTTTCCTATATTTAAGCCTAAATGTACCTCTTTTTTTTATTTTTTATTTATTTATTTATTTTTTCTTTTTCTTTTTTTTAAATTATGTTTTTATTTTATTTGCATAACATGTGTGGGTAATTCTTCAACAATAACCCTTACATAGCTTCCTGTTACAAATTTTCCCCCCAACTCCCCACCCCTCCCCTAGATGGCAGGATATCCACTACATGTTAATTATGTTAAAATATTGGCAAATCGAATATATGTATACATATTTCCACACTTATTATTGTTGTGCAAGAAAAATCTTATCTACACAAACGATATATCAGATAAAGGAAACACAATGTAAGCAAACATCAATCAAGGACTATGAGAATGTTATGCTGTGGTCCACATTTCACATCCCTCTCTCTGGGTGTATATGGCTTTCTTCAGTGAACAATTGGAGGTGGTTTGAAACATTTCATTGTTGAAGAGAGCCATGTCCATCAGAATTGATCGTCATATAGTACTGTTGTTGCCATGTGTAATGATCTCCTGGTTCTGCTCATTTCACTCAGCATCAGTTCATGTAAGTCTCTCCAGGCCTCTCTGAAATCATCCTGCTAGTCATTTCTTACAGAACAATAATATTCCATAATATTCATATACCATAATTTATTCA
>JAJPUD010007138.1:27158-50602 GCA_023553655.1 Myrmecobius fasciatus | reverse complement strand
CTGTTGCCCTGATCTCAATTTATTTCCCCATTCTTCTTCTAGCTCTCCTTTGAGATTCTTAATGCAATCTTCCAGGTAAGCCTTCAGAAAGGGAGACCAACTTAAGCCTGCCTTTGTGGGTTCATCTGGGATTGTTTTCATAATGTCAGGATCTGTGGACTGTTCTATTTTTTCTCCGTAAAAGCTTTCTATGGTGAGAGCTCTCTTCTGCTTCTTGCTCATGATTTAAAGTTGGGATATTGGTCAAAAGCAGAGAAAACTGCAACAATTTGTATTTGCCCTGGAGCAGTTTGCCGAGTTGACTTCCGGTATAAGGCTGGTCGGATTAGATTCGCAGTAGGACCATGTTTTCAGCTGCTCTCGATCCACCCTTTACCAAAGGCAGATCTGTCAAAGCACCTGCCCGCAAGCAGAGCAAAGTGGCCCAGGCATCTCCCAGGGGCTTCCTGGATGCCTAAAATCCACTCCTCTATCACAGCCCTGACTTCCCCCCCGGCTGGAGTGTGATTGTGACCAGTGGCCAATTTCCTCTGAGGCTAACCTTCTCAGGAGTTCTTTCAAGGTAGATTTTTGATAGAAGTGCGTTGTAGTCCAAATGTTTGGTGGAGCCCTCACTCAAAAACCAGTTCGAAGGCTCACTTTGTCTGGGTCTGAGGGAAGGTCCCAGGAGTTCACAGAGAAGGCTGTCTGCAGTTCGCCATCTTGGCTCCGCCCCGACAAATGTACCTCTTTATAACTGCTACCTGTTACTTCTGGTTCTTTGCACCAAAGTAAATAAAACAAATTGATTCCTCCATGTCCCTCCTTCCCCATTCCTCTGCCAAGTAACAAACCTTTAAATACTTGGAAATAATTATCTTTCCTAGTATTTTCTCTCCAGGCTAACCAAACCTATTTCTTTAACTAATTATAAACAACATATAAGATGAATGAAATGTCCTTCACCATCCCATTCCCTCCCTCTCAAGGCCCCAGCTTAACAATGTGATTCTTAAACAGGACATACAATATTCTGAACTGAATAAAACATTCCATATATGGTCTGATAGGCTATTATTCTTGGAACTCAATGTAGCACAAGACCAACATTTCCCTAATAATTGGTTATGTACCTTGTTCATGACATTATGCTTTTACAAATAGTATTACAAAGAATATTTTGATATTCTGTCTGTTCTTTCTGTCACTGATTTCATTGGGAATATGAATCCAAGAATGGGATCATGGGATTAACTGTACAAGCAATTTAGTAACTTTTATTCAGTAACTTTCCAAATTGCTTTCCAGTAGAGTGAAACATTTCACAACTTTATGAGAGTAAATTAGGGCACCTGCCTTAGCCCTTCATTACTGATTATTTTCCTTTTATTAATGTGTGTGAAATGATACCTCATAGTTTTTTTAAATCTTTATATCTATATTGTAGCTTTGGAACAATTTTCAGATGGGTTTTGTAAGTTGCTTTTCTTCAAAGAGCACAAACAAATCATTTAACCTCTCTAAGTCTCCATTTCTTCATCTGAAAAGTGGTAATAATAATAGATCATACATCAGAGGATTGTTGTGAGAATTAAATGACAAAATATGATCATATTATTAAGTATTTTGTAAATCTTAATAGACAACTATTAGTTACTTTCTTCATTTGGAAACTGTTTTTTGTTATAGCTATTAATCTTAGAGTGATATTAAAGTGTTATAGATTTTGGATGTCAGACTTTTATCAGAGATATTTGAGCTAAAGACATTTTATTGATCTATATCCTTTCTTCTAATTTTATTTACATTGATTTTATTTCTGGAAAAGCTTTTTTAAATTAAATAACCAACTTTATTTTGTCTTCTAACTCACATCAGGTTATTAATTTTTCCCTATGTATAATTTTGAAATATATGATCTATTATTCTTTGTTGTTTTATGATGTGACATTTTATATTTAAAACAGTAATTATGATATTTGGTGCAAGGTATTTATCTAAACCTTGTTTCTTTCAAACCACTTTCTATCTTCCCCAGAAGTTCTTGATAAATAAGGAATCTCTTATCTAGTTGTTTATGCTCTTTAATTTATTAAATATTAAATTTCTGAATTATGTGTTTCTAGGTCACGCTTATTTGATCTTTTACTCTTAACTCCTTCCTCAGATGAAGAGTGCATATATATTTCATGACGAAATTGTTTTATTTTTTTCTGGTGCTTTTAAATTTTTCCCCTTTTTTCCCCACCCTGCACTAGAGATCATAATTTGACATGAATATCTCTCTCTTTCTCTGTTCCTTTGTTTCTCTCTTTATTTCTATCTGTTGCTTTCTCTGTGTGTCCCTCTGTCTTTCTCTGTCCTCTCTTTTCTTCATCTCTGTCTCTGTCTCTCTGTCTTTGTTTCATCTCTCTGTCTTTCTCTCTGTCCAGATGTCTCTTTCTCTCTGTCTATAGAATAATACTTTTATTTATTAGTTCTTTCTCATCCATCATAGCATCTTCTTTCATAGGTACTTTGTAATTTATTTGGGTATTTATCCTATTCAGAATAGTTTAGTCATTCACAGTTATTCTTTGAGTAATATTGCTGTTATTGCTTATAATATTCTCTTGGTTCTGATTATTTCATTTTTCATTATTTCATGTAAGTCTTTCTATCCCCCCCTAAAATCAATCTGATAGTCATTTATTACAGCATAATAGTAGTTCATCGAAATTATATACCACAACTTGTTTAGCTGTTCTTAATTGATGGGTATATCCTCAATTTTTAGTTTTTTACAACCACAAAGATTGCTATTATAAATATTTTAGAACATAGAGACTCTTTTCTTTTTTTCCCCTGATAACCTTAGGAAATAGACCTAATAGTAGTTTTGCTAGGTTAAAATTTTATTTTCTTTTATTTTTAACACTTTGGATATAATTTCAAATTGCTCTCCAAAATGGTTGGTTCACAGTTCCACCAAAACTGTATTAGTGTCCCAATTTTTCTACATCTCCTCCAAAATTTGTCATTTCCACCTTCTATCATTTTAGCTAATCTGATGGGTATGAGATGATATCTCAAAATTGTTTTAATTTGCATTTCTCTAATCAATACTGATTTACAACATTTTCATGTGACTATATTTTCTTTATTGAAAAACTGCCTATTCATATCCTTTGACTATTTGCCAACTGGGGAATGATTACTTGGTGACCTTGATGAATGATTTCTCTTCCTCTGTCCTCTTTGGCCCCTCTGCCTACTCTCCATCCACTTATGCATTAACTTGTAGGATAGTACATATATTTTATCTCCTGCTAGGATGTAGGCTCTATGAAGATAGGACAATGTCTTCTCTAAATATTTTTTTTTATTCAGTATCTATCACAGTGCACTACATACATTATAATACGGGTATTAAATATTTGCTGCATTGGATTGTTTAATGCCACAATAAATCATTACTTTAAAATATTTTGCTGTCCCACAGGTTTGATTATATTGTATTGAGACTGAATCCTCATTTGGCATAGTGTTATAGAATCTCTTTCCTAACATGGAAAGCTTACAATAAGAATATTAATATCTGTGTTATCATGGGCTTTTATATTTATCTTTCCAAATTAAGGCACAATTCTGCTTGTGAAGTAACAAAGGCCTATATTTCTCACAAGAGTAGGAATATAATCTAGTCAAATTAATAACATGTAATTGTAACATATTTTATCCAAAAAAGTAAATAAACCAACAAAGAAGCTTTAGAAGAATATAAAACAAAAGGCTCCAAAAAACAACAAAAGAAAAAGAAAAGTTGGTCTTCAATAGACCAACTTTTCAATATATAAATCTGAGTTCAAGTCATTCACAAAAAGAAAAAAATGGATATTATTCAGAAAAAAAATTAAATATATTTTGCATGTTGAAAGAAGTTTTAAAAAAGTAGAAAGTTTACACTATAAAAATTGTCAGGGTGGTATTAGAGGCTTGGTTATGGATAGAGTAGCATTTTATTATCGTTAGTGTTTGTAGATTTTATTCCTCCTAAGTTCTTCTGTTGCTTATTTATTTTAAAATGAACAAGAGTATTGTTGGATTAAAAAAGAAGCAACACTAATCACCTTAAGTGATTTAATTACTTAAATCACCTTTATCTGCAGATAAAATGCAGAGATGAGTTTTTACTGTTGCCATTGTCATCCATTCAGCATGTGATACTGAACAAGTTATTGAATTTTGTATGTTTTCATTTCATTTTCTTTTGCATGAGGTTGCCTTCTGCAGAAGGGGAAAAGGTGATTTGGCCATCCCTCCAATATTGAGTTACTTCCTTTTCTGTCTTTACCAGATGTTGTCAATTATTCATGGTTTATTTCTTGAGCAGTATTGGGAAGAATGTCTTTTCTTCCACAGATTTCAAATAAAATGTACATATTTGATTTGAACCTTGAAAAGCAAGAGCTTTCTCTTTAGACAGTATTATTATATCATATTATATGAAATTTGATATAGAAATGCAAGTATTGATTTTCCAGTGCCAATATCCAATATCTATTAAATGATTTATTTGTGTGTGTGTGTGAGAGAGAGACAGAGAGACAGAGAGACAGAGAGAGACAGAGAGAGAGAGAGACAGAGAGAGAGAGAGAAAGATAGACAGAGAGAGAGAGAGAGGGAGAGAAAGAGGGAGAGAGAGAGAGAGAGAGAATGTTTGGGAGAAAAATAGTTGCATATGAAAATGAATATTGTCCAGATTTTAATATTTGCTTTATTTCTTAATACAGATCTTCGATGGGAAGATCTAATCTTTTTGTCCCCCAAAGAGCCCTAGACTGGAAAAATAAATACCTGGATGGATTATAATTCTGGGTTTTTCTTACTTACTTGCATGAGTTTGGCCAAGTCACTTTCCATCTCTGGGGCTCAACTTCCCCATCTGAAAAAATGAAGAAATGATACATGATGATCCTTAAGTCTTATTCAAGTTCTAATATGTTTAATAATTGCATGTGGCTAGAATTTCTGCTTAAACTATTGTTCAATATCTCTCCTTTCCATGGCCAAATTTTGAGAAAAAGCTAAGTGGGGTAAAAACCTCCACTCCCTTTCCATTCACTTCTTAAACTCTTGAACCTTGGCTTTCAATTTCATTACTAAACTGTTTACCCCAAGATTAGCAATGATCTCTTAATTGATGAATTGTAATTGTTTTCAGTTTTTCTTCTTCTTGTCCTTTCTGCAGCATTTGACAATACTGACTGCCCTCTCCTTCTAGCTACTTTCTTTCTGGAGATTCTCAAGATTCTGATCTCAGTTTGTTCTCTTCCTTTTTTCTGATTATCCTTTCAAGACTTCTAGATGTATGTGTAAAAGATTGGTCATTTAATGTATCACCCTTTAATAGAGTATACTTTATTGCTCATTAAAATTTGCTTTATTAGCTCACTTATTTGGAGCATAAATCATCCTAGACTTCTGAAATCTGTGTTGCTTATATTAAATTTTGACAAGTTGTATTATGCTGAAGCCACATGTTCACCAAAATTATTCTCATATTATGGAATAATTCACTTGTTTGCAGACAGAAGATATGAATTTGATTACTAACCATAAGGCAAGATATTTACATTCACATTCACACACACATTCACAGAAAAGCCTCATTGTATGAATTGAAAAAAAGTTGAGAAAGGTTAAAAAAACATATTTCAGAACTGCATTATTTAAGTTTGAAGCTTGAAGTGATAGATAATACTGTTATAGTGAAAGAGTAAGTTCAGCTGAGCAGAGGAATAGCTTAGAAGAAGAAAATTAGATATGTCACCAAGTTTGATCAATTAATTTGTCTGATATGTCATGCCAAATGAAATGTTGGTCGAGCCCAGCTTAGAAGTGGAAGAATTTATTCAACAGTATTCAAGATATGTTTGTCAAATAATTTTTATCGATAATTCCTGAGACAGAAAAAGAAAACTAAAGTTTATAGGACCAGAATTGTGAGTTGCCTTGAACATCTGAATTTTTCTTCCCCATGTGTTACCTTCACAATTTTTTGTAGGTGTTTATCCATTTTCTCTCACAGATATTGAATGTAGGTAGTGATCAAATAATATGACCCAGGTATATTTGTGAATTATATGTATGTTATTAATCTACTTGCTTTAATATGTGAGTACTTGCAATGCTATTATTATTTCTTTTTGCTTATCAGCCAAGATTTTCCAGCATTGCTAGATAAATAGCAATACTTAAAATCTAAACATGTAATCATTTGTGAGTGACTAGTTTGCATAAATGAAAAACAAAAATGGAGGTTCAGTATTTAAAGTGCTGAGTAGGAGAGATTATATTCAGCCACCAACAATTACCCCTAGTATACTAAGAAACTTTACATATAAATATGCAATAGAAATCATTTTGCAGGTATTAAGACTTTTAAATTTAAGAGTAGGTTTGAGGGAGTAAATTAGCCCAAATAATGAGTAGATTTCTGTGAGGAGTATAAGGTACTACACTACTACCACCCTACATACACGTTAGATACATAGTCATCATTCATCATCTATCTGAGCTCTAGTCATCCATCACCAATTGCCTATGAGACATTTCTATCTGGATGCTACATGGGCATCTCAAAAACATGTCCAAAATATTACTCATTATGATTTCTCCAAAACCATCTCTCTTCCCCCCCTTTTTTCTATTGAGGGTGCTGCCATCCTTCCAGTAGCCAACCTTACATTCACTAATCTGGAGTCATCCTCAATTTTCCTTTTCCTTCACCCTCTATATATTGCCAAATCACATTAAGTCTACTTCCCCAATGTTTTTGAATCTGCCTTCTCATTTGTCCCTGGCCACTATCACCTATCATGCATTCTATGGCCATAGCTTCTTAATTGACTTTCTTATCTCAGTTTTTTCCCTTTTCTAATCTATGTTCTATATAACTATCAATTTAATATTCCTAAAGTACAAGTCTGATCACATGTGCTTGTGTTTGACCTTTGCTTAGGAAACTCCAGAGCTGTCTTACCTCTGAGAATAAAATACAAACTCCTCTGTTTGACTTTTGAAGTTTTCTGCAATCTGGTTTTAGCCTACCTTTGGATTGGATGGATTTTCTGAAAACCTGAATTTAAAGAGGGTGTTCAGGACAGCTGTTTCTTCATTTCTCATCAAACTACTCTTCTTGGGACTCCTCCATCCGGCCTCCCTTTTCTTCCCCCTCCCCTCCCCCCTGGCAATAACTTCCCTCTTACCACTCCCTTATATCTTCTTTCCTTGGGATACAAAGTCATCCAGGGCAGGACTTGTTTTGTTTTGTTTTTTAAATTTGTATTTGTATTCTCAGTTCTTAGATTATGAGCAAGAATAACTAACCCAGCAAAACTAAGTATAAGAGGAAATTGACCTTTATTGACCATAATAGTAACTGTAACTACCATCTGTATAGCATTTACTCTGTAAGCACTATGCTAAGCTTTTTACAAATATTATTTCATCCTCACAGCAACCTTGCAAGGTATGTGTCACACCTTTGTGTCTATGGGCAAATGTTCCATGAGATGTATACAAGAGATTTACTTTCAATCTTAGCATTGGACATGAGCCTCAGAGGTCCTCCAGTTCAACAGTTGGCTGAAGTTTGAATCCCCCTCTACAACATACTCTAGGATGACTGTCAATCTCATGAGAAAGTCCATTTTATTTTCAGAAAACTGCTAGGATGTCTTTCCTTCAATTGAACCCATATCTGTCCATAACTTCTTCCATTGGTATTTTTTATGCACCCTAGAAGTAAACAGAAAAATACAATGACTCTCCCATGAGACACTCCTTCTATTACTTGAAAATAGTTATTATATTCTCCCTAAGTCTCTTTGTTTTCAGATCAAAGACACCTTGTTTCTTAGACTTGCCTTTATATGATAGTCTTGATTCTTCTTTTTCCCACTGTTCACTTTCCTCTAGACATGTTTTAGTTTGTCACTGACTCTTCTAAAAAGTAGAGACCAGAAAAGAAGGCAATATTCTAGATGTGATTATTTGTATCCATGTCTATTTGTGTCCATAGGGTGATATCTTATTGTACTGTTGATAGTTTAAGAGTACAGGCTCCAAACTTTTTTCTTTTGTGTGTTTCCCTTAGCTTCTAAAACAGAATTTTCCTTCTCCCCTAGACAAAGGTCCACTAAAAAAGAAAAGCTAACAAGAAAGTTTTCAGCTCTCTTGCATGGGTACAGGTCATGGAATATCACCACTTCTGAAGAATATAATTGAATTCACCCCAAGAGATGATGCTAATGAATGTGGTGGGTGGGAATGATATATTATCAACTAAGAATTGTGAAAGAAAATGTTGCAAAGGGTTTCTTCTAAGAGAAGTAGATTGGTCATTTGACAAGAGAGAGACATAGGAGGATAGGGACTGGATTTGTGATTTTATTGGTATGCCCAAAGAAGGAAACTCTCATTACCAATATAAGCAGGACTTTCTTTGCAATTCTCAGAGTTATCTGGAGCAGAGTATAACTTACTCATAGTATGTAGTCAGTATGGGTCAGAGACCATGTTTGGACCCAAGTCTTCTTGACAGTGGGGCCAACTTTCCATTTGATATGACATATTATCATAGAGTGAGAGCCTATGGAAAAATCAGTATGTTGTAATGCTATGCCCAAGGAACCACAGGAGTATTCTCAATATTTTGGGTGGGGTCCCTATGAAAGACTTACAGGAGAACACAGAGACGAGTTATACTGGATGAGATACCATGGAAATGCAGTGATCTGCTTGTATGGAGGAAGTCTATGCATTTGGACAATCAGAGACCAAACCAAATAACAAGATAATGCTGCTGAATGAAGCAATTCTCAGTCTCTAGTTCCATTAAATTCACATTCCATTTCTTTTCCTCCAAATAATATAGCAATTGTTTTGAGGATAGAAGGAAATTCATTATGGTCCATATGGTTAATTTATGTGTAGAAGTCCTTTTGATAGAGTAACAGACTAAACTAGATTATGCTCAGGGTACATTACTGGGATAGGTTATGTTTCTCTTTTTTGGAGAAAATGAAAGGAAATCAAATCAATAAATATAGCTGTAAGAAGAGTAGCTGACCTGGGGGAAGGGAGACTGCATGAGAGGGGAGAGAGTCAGGGAGACTCTTAATTTAGATCTACAATCCTTGTTATGTATTAAGTGCCTGTAGACTTTTGTCTAAATTTTAATAAGGTACCTATAAGTTTGGTTTGCTTGATTGAATCCACCTGAATAATTTCCTGCCTATTTCAGCCACATTAATCATATGTAACATTTTCTGACACTTTTACTAATGTGGCAGAGAATATGGGCAAATGCTGCAGTTTTGTTCTTTATATTATTTTTTAAAAGTCTCTACATTCACTGCAATGATTGGCAATTGCCTTTAGGAAAAGTCGGAATGTTATAGCACAACAGGAGGCGCCCTTTAATAAGACCTTGCTAAACTAGGGACTGCCTCAGCCGGTAAATGTGAACTATTAACCAAGATGGCAGAAAAATGGCTGATCAGGCTAGATTAATACTCTGGTTAACTCTGAATTTTCCTACAAAATGACCATAGATCACTAAGTATCAAAGACTAATATGAAAAGAAATTTCTTTAACAAGAAGACTGTTATTTTTATTTTTCTTATAATTGATACATAATTGAGAGACAACATGGTAGAATGGATAGAGAGAACTCTTGGCTTCAGGTTTTATTTCTGACATATATTACATGAATAAGTCACCTAATTTCTACATTTTCCAATGCTCTAAAACCAGTGGCATCAGACTCAAGAAATGAGGGACACTAAATGACAATGACTAAAATGTAACTTTGTGAAAAGTAAATAAAAGGACTTAGAATGTCACATTAATATTATTTATGTTCTATTATATTTTATTTACTTAAAATATTTTAATTACACTTTAATCTGTTTTCACGGCATTTGGGAATATTGGGTTGAATGCCCCAGTATCAAATACCTCTACTGTTAAGATTGTAAATTGCAGGTTTGTAAAGGTGCATTGGTAAAGAAAATTTACTCAAGAGGAGATCTCTATATTAATGAAATAACAGGTGCAGTTTGGGGGGGATTTATAATAATATTATATTTCTATTGAATTGATTAGCTTTTTTTTTTCACTGAGGCAATTGGGATTAAGTGACTTGTCCAGGGTCACATGGTAGCTTCTTTTTTTTTTTTTTTTTTTGAAGAATTAGTAAGCAACTAATGATTTGGGAAACCTTTGAGGTTATTGCTAGGAAAAGTTACTGTTTTAAGAGGCAGTGGGACCTTGTGTACATAGAGTACTGAATCTGGAATCAAGAAGACATATATTTAATCCTGCTTCTGACATTTGCTAGCTGTGTGATTATAGATAAATCATTTAACCTTTCTAATTTCAATTTCTGTAAGTGTAAAATGATGGTAATAATACCTACCACCTGATGCTCAGTGAAATAATGTAAATTACTATATACATGTTAGTTATTGTTGTTATTCTATAGGCAGAGACACCTATAGGAAGGTAGGTGGCGCCATAGTGCATAGAGCACTGGGTGTGATCTCAGAAAGACCTGACTTCAACTATGACCTCAACTCTTGTCATCTATGTGACTTTATGTTACTTAATCTCTATATAACTGCAAAATTGGGATTTATAATAGTATCTGCTTCTCAGGGTTATTGTAAAGGTTAAATGAGATAATATTTGTAAAATACTTTGCAAAACCCTAGAGGTCTAAATAAATGCCATTGATGATGAGGAGGATGAAGATGAGGAAGACATTATGGCAGAATGGAATAACTAGGAGACCTGGGTTTTCCTCCCAGCTTTGTCACCACTTGACTGTCAAAAAATACTCTGCATTTCCCTTCTCTTGGCTTCTATTTTTTTTTTTTTCATCTAGGGTTATGTCCAGCACTGATACTCTGTGAATATTTTGGTTGCTGAATAAATTCTTTGGCTTTTTTTCAGAAATAGGCTGAGAAAAAAATTCTGTAGGTTTTTTTTTTCCAAGAGACTAATCATCATAAATATCCCAAACTGGCAAACTTCTTTGGAGGGAAATGAAACAAGCATGTATAAGTGAATTCTCCAAATTGTAAACATTGTCAATAATAAAACTGTATAATATAAAAGCTTCTTAAAAAGAAATCATTTTAGTAGATGGAACCAAAATAGAAATTATCTTCTACATGCCTATCTACACTGGGCCAGATCCCAGTATATGAGCTATACCTCTGATCCCAAGACAGTGTGAAACGACAAATCTCATATCCTGATAGAAGAAAGTACATTGGGGTTAATTAGACAGCAATGACAATTCTCATTTCATACTCTTGGGGGCTGCCTGCTGCAACCTTTCAAGAGTATAAGATCTGGAGAGCTCTTTTTTTCAGCCTAAATCCTGACTTACTTGGGGACCCCTATGTGTGCTGCTTCTAAGTGTTCTGGCCCATAAAATGAGGTAAATTCCTTCCCATAATTTCCACCTACCTCCCTGCTCAGGGTTGAATAGCTCAGGGAAAAATTTGTGTTCATACCTTCCCTTCCCCCTCCACTCAACTAAGGTGTAAAGATGTTGAAAAGCTTACAAGTGAGTCTGAAAAATGCTCTGTGGTTTCTTGAAAGAAGCTGTGACCCAATATTATTTGCAGGGAGAGATCAGGGAAAAGTAGATGAGAGGTGACCATTGTTTCTCAGTGTGGCTGTTCAGTTACCATCCAAACAAGCATACAATAGTGCAACCAAATGATATTTCCACTGATTGTTGTTAATACCCTAATGTGGGAAAGACAGTTAAGTAACTTATAACTTCTTACAATTATGTTGTAGATGCACGAAAATCTTTCCTAATAATTACTTGTAAAGCAGGTAAAGAAAATACAACTTCCCATTTTATAACTGAGAAAACTAAAGCTGAATAATTAAGTAATTTGCCTATTGTCACATAATAAGTGCTAGAACTAAGGTTCATATTCCAGTGTCTTGTCTCCAAAGCCAAGAATATGTTACAGGATGGGGCACCATCTTTAAGGAAAATCTGACTAAATTTAAGAATATATGGCTATAAAATGCTAGAGATAGAGAAGAAAAAAATGAGGTACCAATATTTAACCAAGTTATTATTAAGTAAGTCTTATTGTTAAGTAAGTTAAGTAAGTAAAAGAGATAGATATATAGATGTATGTATATTAGTATATTTATATGTATGTATAATATGTGTATGAACATATATCTGTATGTATATGTCTTTATACATACACTTATATGCACAAAAATGGAAGACTCTGTCCTATGGAATCTATGGAAATGAAAGAACTTGCTTGAACAAAATGATAACAACTTGCATTTGGATAGCATTTGAATAGAAGGATAGCATTTGTGGCCTGGTCAGGAAAATCTGACTGTAAATTCTGCCTAAGACACTTATGTGATACTGGACAAGGCATTTAACCTCTATCTGCCTCAGTTTCCTTAACTGTAAATTGGAGATAATAATAGCATCCATCTTGCAGGATGATTGTAAGGATCAAATGAGATACTATATAAGTAACCCAATTCTAAAGTCCATTGGACTGTGGAACTTTCTTGTTTCCACAAACTCTGCCTTTGTAAAGTGACTAGTACATAGTAGGTGCTTTAAGAAGTATTTTCCATTACCACTCCATAAAGTATAATTACCCAAGGTTACATAGTGGGTATGTTTCAGAGATAGGCCAGGAAAGCCAGATCTATCAACTAACTCACATTCACACAGGAGTTTTACTTATTTGTCCAGAAATGAGTTGTGGCTCTCACAGGGATATTTTGGATTCTGTTCGATAACTAAAGTGCTTTTTAGTTCTAATATCCCCTAACCTGGGAAGATTTTTCTGTGAAGGGAAGGCACAGCCTTGGATAAATGAATGAGGCTATCCCAGCCGCCTGGAATTAGAAAGCATGAAATCTGCAGTGAGAGAAAATGGTAAAGGTGAGACACTCCAGGAGAGTCTGAATGCTGTTTTCAGGAATGAACACACTCAGACCTTTGAAATCAGAGTCCTAGACTCAAATTTTGTAACAACTTTGAACTTTTTACTAATTTTACCTCTGGCAAAATAAAGTGAATTGTTTCTAAGAAAGAAAGAGAAAAAGGGAAGGGCTTGAAAAGTTTCTTGGAGAAGAATATTTGAGAGAAACAATATTTTGATGAGTTAGTGCTAAATGAATTAGAAACATGTGGACTGAATTTCCCTTGAAATACAAATGGACCAAATAATTAATGAGGGACAAAAAAGCCATTTGGCAAAAATTCATGTGGGGTTTTGCTGAACCCAAAACATTTGAAAATATTTTGAAATATGCAAAAGTACAATGCATCGGGATTTGTCCAGCCCTAGTCTGGTTGTAAAGAAAAAAGATTATTCATAATTTATTGATCACTTAATGGAGATCTAGAGTGAATATTCCATGGTTATTGTGATTAGGCATCCCTTAGACAGCTCAATGGTCAAGGTCATTCTCATATTCATTTTCATTTGGGGCCTGGAGGATGTGTACTGGCTTACACAATAGCCCCAGAAGAGCTCATTACCATTGCTTTAAACTCTGAGCTAAATGGGGCTTAGTACAGTGGAGTTTGTAAGCCTCCAGGCCATTCAGGTATTTTCACAGCAAATCTGGACCTTATGGTTCCAATGTAGAGGGACTCTTTAGCACTTTGTTTCCTGGTTTGTTTTCAATCTTAGGCCTAGTCATAGCCTAAGAGAGCCCTTCAGTTGTTGGTGGAAAGATTCTTAAAAGGAGGAGTGATTCCCAGTATCTGGGGAAAGCAGTTGGGACAAAGGATCACAGATCTTTCAGCTGGAGAAAATCTTAAAGTCATCTAATTTTAGTCATTTCTTTTTTTAAATTTTGTGATTTCATTGACATAAGAAAATCCCACCAAAGTTCTGTACCTGCTTTGGATTTTGGAAATTTATGTCTGGGAATCTTGGCTAGGTTCATTGGAAATATGTTCATAAGAACATAGGAACATATATTTAGAGATTGAAGGGATTTTCAAAAACATGTAGCCTAGCCCTTTCATTTTATAGATGAGGAAACTGAGGCACATAAAAGTTTAGTGACACAGCTGTGGCCAACTAGTATTTATTAAGTGCTTACTATATGTCAAGCATTTCCTCTCTTAACTATTATTAAGCATTGTGCTAAGTCCTAGGAATATAAATAAAAGAATCTGTTCTTTTATTTGCCCTTAATAAAAGGCCCTTAATGAATGGACTTTTAAGAGGAGAATGACAACACATAAAAGGAAGCTGAAAAGGGGGAGGAGGAATGAGTGAGGAAGTAAAGGTACCCTAGTGTAGGGAAATGCTTGAGAAAATCCACAGGACAGTCTGGGGAAGAATGAGTGACATGATTGACCTGGCTACCCTCGTTTAATGGAAGTTCTGAGAGGAGTCTTCCAATCAAAGAAAAGTGTTGGGGATGGAGGATGTTTCCATTGTGTGACTTCTTGGACTGGAGCAAAGCTTTAGGATGAAGATCTGGGGCAAAGTGAAGTCTGGAAATAAATAAACTAGAACATGTCAGAGGTAGGACTGGAACCCAGATTTTCCTAACTTCAAGGTCAGTTCTCTCCTATGATGCTCAACTCTTCATTTTTTAAAGAGAAAACTGAATTGTACAAGGCTGAAGAGATAGCAACAGCTGGGATTGAACCCAACTTCTGACTGCAGGTATTATTTCCTCCAAATCATGCTGCCTCTTGTTGATTTTTGGAACAAATGGATCAAAGGAGGTGCCTGCTCCTCAATAAAGTTTTGCTCACAGTCATGGAATTTCAACTTAGAACTCCTGTCTCTGGTAAATGTAGCACAATAATGGATCATGGAATTTTGGAAGTTAAAAGCAACAGGTGATCAATTCAACACCTACCTGAAGTTGGAATTTGTTCCTTATAAGATCTTATTGCCTCTTACTAGCTCTGCATCAAAAAGTAAGTTCACTTCTCTGGACCTTGGTTTCCTCATATGTAAGATGAAATCAAACAAGCTGATCCAAGATGATCCCTCTAGTGCAAACCTTTGGTCATGTGGTCCATGGAGTAGATGCCTTCCGAGGTCATAATAGCATAGATTATAGGTGAAAGGGACCTAAGAGGCTATTGAATTTTTTTGTCCTAATATTTCTAATACGTCTACTATTTCTTCTCCAGAGAAGAAGACAATACAGCTTTTCTTAGTAAATTGTCCCTATGTGTCTTGATAATCTGGTGCAATGTCTGTGGATTTTGCCATTATATGTGGGAAGAATATTTCATTTTCAACTACATTTTTGGGCCTTATGAAGTCTTCCATTTATTAACTATTATTCATTGACTTCCTGTTATTCCTTAGACTTTGTCCTTGTACAAATTTCTATATTTTAAGAGCATCACCATTCTTTCAGTAACTATACTTCAACTATTCAGTGATCTTTTACTATTTTCTTACTGTCACTCTATAATATTTTCGCCAATATATTTTATTAAAATATTTTGTCATTTACATCACCAGAATTTCTGTCAGTGTCTCTTTCTCTTCCCTCTCCCAGGAAGCTATTCCATGTAACAATATTTTTAAAGTAGAAAAAGAAAAAGAAAAATCAGTAAAAACTGATTATTCATTGGAATAGCCTGAAAAAAATACAGTAGTCAACATTCATATACCTCTCACCTTAACAGAGAGATTTGTTCTTTTCTTTGGGGACAAGTTTGTTCTTTATAATTTTGCAACATTCACTTCTATTGTTTTGTGGTGATTGTTTTCATTTCCATTGTTATAATCTCCGTGTAAATTGTTTTCTTGGCTCTGTTTATTTTGGTCTGCACCAAATCATCTAAATCCATGGCTCTTAGAATTTATCATATTCATCATTTCTGTGCTGTTCCAATATTCATGTACCAAAATTTGTTTGTTCAGCAATCATTAGCATCTACTTTATTTCCAATCTTTGTTGCCACAAAAAATGCTGCTAAAATATTTTTCTGTACATGAATCTTCTTTCTTCCTAATTGTCTCTTTGGGATGAAAATCTAGTAGCTCAGTTTCTGGGCCAAAGAATGTGAATTTTTTGTCACTTTATTTGCATAATCCTGAATTGTTTTCCAAAATGGCGGCATTGATTCATAGCTCCATGCACTATTATGCCTATCTTCTCACAACTTTTCCAACATTGACTTTTTTCCATATTTTGCTATCTTAATCAATTTGCATCCCCTATATTTAATTAATTTCCAAGTCTTGATACATAACATTTTTTATAGCTGTTCCTTTCTTTCTAGTCCGCTAACTACTATTTTGGTCCAGGCTGTTATCACCTCTCACTTTCACTATTTCAACAATATACTAATTGCTCTTCTTGTTCTCATGCTTTTTCCATTCATATCTATCTTCCACACAACTGTCAAAATAATTTTCCAAAGCACAGGATCATATGATTCCCCAGTTCAAAATTCTTCATTGGTTCCTTATTGTATTTAGAATAAAACTCCAATTCTTCGATTTAGCATTTAAAGTCCTTCATAAAACTGGTTCCAATCAATCTTTCCAAACTTATTTCCTATTATTCCTTTTGGATGAATGATGAACATATGAATGTAAATTAAAAAAAAAAGCATTTGTTTTGCATATTATGTGCCAGGTGCTGTGCTTAATGATAGGACTATAAAATCAAACAAGCTAGGTAATCCTTTATCTCAAGAAGCTTATTTCAAAGAGAGAAAGATACCATTGGGTTAGGGATGGCATGGAGAAGAGCATGATGGCATAGTTTGGAAATGTCCAGGAGGTTGTGTAGTGACTTGGTTTCAGGCAAGATAAGGAAAGCATTCACCTATCAGAGTCCTTTAAGTCATCTTTATTGCTTTGAGGGATTCCAACATTAAAACTCATCTTTTATCACTGTACTTTTGCAGAGACTTCCCTTCCCTCATTCCCCCCCCCAAAAAAAACCACAAACTCCTTTTCTCTCAATTTCTTTATTACTGTTCAGAACACTGTCATGTGTCTTTTATTCTCTGACCTCACTCATCCCACATATGTTGCCTTTTTCCAAGTTTTAAAATTACTTTTTCTGTACCATCTCTCATATGAAGTCCCCTTCTTTTCATTCATATAATCATCACCTTAATTTGAATTATGATGATTAGTTTTCCTGACTCCAGTCAGACCCTACATTGTATCCCCTATGCTTGTCCTCTTGGATGCTAATCATTGTCTGAATTTAATTCAGTTCAATTCAGCAAATATTTTTAGCATCTCCTCTATACCAAGTACTAGATTAGACTTCAGTGGTGTAAAATTAAAAAAAAATTTAAAAAAAAAAACAATTCCTACTCTTAAGGAACTTTCATTATACATATATATATACATATATGTATATGCAATATATATAAAAATTATAATATACTTTTAAAATATAAAATAGTTTCAATGAGACTCACTTACAAGTGGGTGATTCTGGGTGATTCAGAAAAGTACTCTTACAGAAGCTAATATTTGATCTGAACCTTGAAGGGAGCAGAAGCTTCACGGAAGTGAAGGTCAGAAAGCTATGTTTTCCAGATAACATAAGGAAAGGTATGGAGGCAGGAGTGTTGTGAAAAAACAGTTTGACTGAAACATACAGTGTATGAGATGGAGTAATAATTTATAATTAGCCTGTAAGGAGAGGCAGAAGACAGATTGGGAAAGACTTCCAATAGAAAATAGGAAATTCAATTTCATCTAAAGAGCAATAGTGAAGTTTCTTGAGTAGGGGAGTGATGTGGTTGAGACTGTCGCTGATCAATCAATCAACAAATAATTATTAAGCATCTAATATATATCAGATACTGTCCTAGGTACTAGAGACCTTAAGGTCAGGAATTTATTATATTCTATAGGGAGAGTAAATATGGATACATGTATATGTATGCATATGTGTATATATGTCTGTATGTACACACACATATACATACATGCAAAAATCAGTGTGAAATTTGATAAATACAAAATAATTTTAATAAGTGAAGCCTGGGGAGCTGGGAAATGTATAGGAGGTAGTATTTGAGATGAGCTTGAAAAAGAACAACATTTCACAAATAGATTACAATGAAAGATTGAAAGTTGTGTTTAAGTAACAGCAAAGTCAGTTTACCTGGACTGCAGAGTGCAGAAAGGGGAGTATATATTATAATACTAGAAAATCAATTTGATGTTGAATGATGAAAAGTTATAAATGCCAACTAGAAGAGATTGCATATGATCCTTGATCTAACCAAGCAGCCACTGGAATTTATTGAACAAGGTAAAGATGTGATCAAATTATCACTTAGAAAGCTTTTAGAGGATGAATTGAAGGGAGAAGCTAGAAATGGGGAACTTAAATCAGAAGCTGTTCATGTAAGAGGTAGCAAGGACCTGAATCTTAGTTCATAGAAAGGTTGTGGCTTGAATGGAAAGAAGCAGATGATTACAAGGGAGATGTCAAAGAGAAACCATCTTGCTGCTTTCTCGGCATTCTGTACTGGAGGTTTATTTCCATTTCCTAGTAAGCCAGGTTTCATCACTTTTGATGCTTGCCTCGTGCAAATACTTCTTTGGTGATGAGTTGGATTTCCCCTGGGTTGAGTGTGTGCTGCTAAACAGTTCTAGGAAGATGGAAGCATTTGGCTTTTTGAGTGGGTGGCCATATGACACATGGGTCATCTGAATGTGTGAGTGGTTTAATGAGAATCCTGATTCTAGGCAGTCATCAATTTACAACCCCAGAGCACAGGGAAACATTCGTCGCCACAACTGGAGTGGTTCCTCCTTTTCCAAATCCCATCTGCCAATGAATCAGTGTTTTCCTCTTTTTCCATCTGAAAGAGTAAACATTATCTGTTTCTCTCCCTTCCCAGCCAGTCTGGCAGTCATTGTGCTTGTCAGAGAGCCATGGTTCACTTCTGAGAAGTCTCCTGAGATGCTTATGTGCAGCTTTGCAGCCACTGAATCATACAATTTAGGCCCTGACATTGAGAGCACTGGTGTGTGGCCCCAGTTCACAAAGCACTGTGATGGGTGATGTTTGCCTTTGTTCAGTGAACTGAAGGCTTATTTAGTGACCTATAGAGCAGGCGTTTAGATCTGGACTAAGGAAATGCAGTGGGTATGCTCAGAGCAGGTCCTCACCCTTCCCAGCCCCATCTTGGCAAGCTCCCTCAAGCCAGAAGCACATGACCTCCCAGCCCCTGGCCCATCCCCCTATAAATTTTTTGGACTGGGATAGAGAAAAACAAACAAAACAATGGAAATATATTTCATTTCTTGGAATAAGTAGCTGGGAGAAGAAAAAATATAATGAAGTAGCAATAGCTTTATTTGATTTATAAGGATGAACTCACTTTTCTTTTCATTTGTCTGAATGCATGTGCAACATTACACTTTGATGTGTATCCTTATGTTTATTTGTATGGCCACCCTGGGATTCATGTTTTTAAAAGCAGTGACTGAGAAGAGCCCACATTAATATCTAACCAAGGAAGGTTTAGGGGAGTGGAAGGAGCTGAAGGAGAAGGATGGAGGGCATTGCAGCTGAGAAAAGACTGAGAGGTCTTAGAAGACCTCTAATTGAGCTCCTAGTTTTTAGTCAGCCATGAGTAAAAAAGCATTTATAAAGAGTTTACTATAGTCTAGGCACTATACTTAATACTAGGAATAGAGAGAAAGACAAAAACAGATGACTGCATATATGGAACTAATGTTCTAATGGAGGAAGTCACATGGAAATAACTATGTGCATGCAAGATACAATGTATATGGGAAATAATCTCAAGGGATAACATTCCAGGCATGCAGGACAGGCAGTGCAAAAACACAGTCAGGAACTAGTGTTCTGAGAGAAGGGAAGAGAAGAAACATTTATTTATTTATTTTTTGCTTTCTTTTTTTTATTTTTTTTTATTAAAGCTTTTTATTTGTGTGACATATGCATGGGTAGTTCCCCAGCATTGATCTTTATAAAGCTTTCCATTACAAATTTTACCCCCAGTCCCCTCCCCTCCCCTAAATGGCAGGAAGTCCATGACATGTTAATAATGTTGAATTACTTGACAAGTTAAGCAAGAAAAATCCTATCTACAAGAAAAAAAAAGAAAATCAGAGAAAGGCAACACAATGCAGGCAAATATCAATAGAGATCATGAATATGTTATGTTGTGGTCCATATTTCATATCCCTCTCTCTGGGTGTATATGGTTTTCTTCAGTGAACAATTGGAACTGGTTTGAGACAATTCTTTGTTGCAGAGAGCCATGTCCATCAGAATGGATCATCATGTAATACTGTGGTTGCTGTGTATGATGATCTCCTGGTTCTGCTCGTTTCACTCAGCATCAGTTCATGCAAGTCCCTCCAGGCCTCTCTGAAATCGTCCTGCTGGTCATTTCTTACAGAACAATAATATTCCATAACATTCATATACCATTATTTATTCAGCCACTCTCCAATTGATGGGCATCCCTTCAGTTTCCAGTTTCTAGCCACTACAAAAAGGGTTGCCACAAACATTCTTGCACATGTGGGGCCCTTTCCCTCTTCTAAGATCTCTTTGGGATATAGGCCCAGTACAAACACTGCTGGGTCAAAGGGTATGCACAGTTTGATAACTTTTTGAGCATAGCTCCAAACTGGAAACAATTATTTAATACCTACTATGTTCTAAGGACTATATTAAACACTTTGCAAATATTATTTCATTTGATTTCCATACCACCCCTGGGAGGTTGGTACTATTATTTTACAGATAAGGAAATTAAGGCAGATAGAAGTTACATGACCTATCCATGGTCACACAGATAGTAAATATCTGGGGCTGAGATTTGAATTCAGGTCGATTCTGACTGCAGGCCTGGCACTCTATCCTCCTAGCTGCCTCATAGTAGGGATAGTAAGTAGATCATTATAGTAGATCATATAGTTGGAGTGGGGTGTGTGGAGAGGTGTAAAGTATAAGAAGATCAGTAAATGTGAAGGGACCAAGTTTGGAAGGACTTTAAATGGTAAAAAAAGGATATTTTAATTGATCATGGAGGTGAGAAGGAGCCAATGGAGTTTATTGAGCAGGGAATAATCTGGGCTTTGGGAAAAAATCACTTTGGAAATTGAATAGAAGATGGATTGGAGTGAAAAGAAACATGAGGCAGAAGATCAATTATTAATCAATCAATAAACATTTATTAAGTACCTCTAAATGTCATGTCTATATGTCTACATGTTCTGCCTTCAAGGACCTTATGATCTAATGGGACATACAACATGCAAATCTATACAAAACAAGCTTTAGGCAGGAAAAATATGAAATAATTAAAAGAGGGAAAAATTGTAATTAAGAGGACTTAGGAAAAGCTTCTTATAGAAAATGGAATTTTAATTGGGACTTAAAGGAAGCCAGAGAGATTAGTAGTAAAAATGGAGGAGGGAAAGCTTTCCAGGCAGGGGGAACAGTCAGAGAAAATGGAGAGAAACTTGAGACAGGAAGATATATGAACAGTCTATTAATCAAGGCATAAAGAGATGACAACCTGCTCCAGAGTGGTGCCCTGTCAGAAGAAGAGGGTTTAGGAATTGTTGCAAAAATGAAATGAATAGATTTTGGCAATAGTTTAGATATGGGGGGGTAGAGATAGTGAAAAATCTAGGATGGTTCCTAAATTGTGAGCCTAAGGGACTGGGAGGATGGTGTTTCCCTCTACAGTAATAGGGAAGGAGTGAGGGAGAGTTAAAGGGGAAAAATAATGATAATATCCATTTGAGACATATTGAATAATAGATTCACTGGACATCTTGTTCGATATCTCTGAAAGGCAGTTGCTTTGGGACAGGAAAAAGAGATTTGAGAATCATCAGCATTGAGATGGTAATTGAATTCATAGGAACTTAAGATCCCCAAGTGAAAAAAGTATTAAGAGAGAAAAGAAGGGGATCCAGGATAGAAAGTTGGGAGTTGGGGTATACTTATAATTAAAGGACATGATCTGTAGGAGGATAAAGCAAAGTAGATACATAGAATGGTCAGATAGATAGGAGGAAGACCAGGAGACAGTGTTGCCCCAAAAATCTAGAGAGAAGAGAATATGAAGGAGAGAGTGATCAAGAGTGTTAAAGGTTGTATAAAGATCAAGGAGAATAAGAATTGAGAAAAGGTCATTGGATTTGGCAAAGAGATCATTAATTATTGGAGATAGTAAACTATTATAATAGTCCAGGTAATAGTCTAGGTATGAGGTGACAAGAGCTTGTACCAGGATCGTGGTGATGAATCATGTCCCCAAATTCTGTTTTTCTATCAATCTTACCTTAATGATGAATTGCAATAGAAATTTCTTGACAACAGAAACTGTTTTTCTCAGTCAATCAACAAGTTGACTTTAAGATTTCATGAAGCTTACAAGACATGCATTTTAAGATATCTGAAAGACAGCTGGTGACACAAGACTAGAGGTTAGGAGAAAGATTAGAAATGGCTATAAATTTGTAAATTTCCTACATAAAGATGCTGATTGAACTAAAGGCAACTGATGACCATAGCTCTAGCTATTATAGGACCAAAAGAGAAAGTTCAGGAGGATACCTGGTGCTAATGGGTATGACCTGGATTATGATCCCGCAAAGAAAACAGAAAAGACTGATAAAAGAACCAGAAGGCAAGTGTCATAAAAATCTAGAAAGGAGGGGGGCGGAGCCAAGATGGCGAACTGCTGACAGCTTTCTCTGTGAACTCCTCCGACATTCCCTCAAACCCAGACAAAGTAAGCCTTCCAACTGGTTTCTGAGTGAGGGCCTCGCCAAGCATTTGGACTACAACGCACTTCTATAAAAGATCTACCTTGAAAGAACTCCGGAGAAGGATAGCCTCAGGGGAAATCGGCCACTGGTCGCGTTCGGATTCCAGCAGGGGCGGAAGTCAGGGCTGCGATAGAGGGGCGGATTTGGGGCACCCAGGAAGCCCCTGGGAGACGCCTGGGCCACTTTGCTCTGCTTACGGGCAGGTGCTTTGGTAGATCTGCCTTTCGAAGGGGGTGGATCGAGAACAGCTGAAAACATGGTCCTAGTGCGAATCTAGCCCGACCAGCCTCAGACCGGAAGTCAACTCGGCAAACTGCCCCAGGGCAAATACAAATTGTTGCAGTTTTCTCGACTTTTGACCAATATCCCAAATTTAAATCATGAGCAAAAAGCAGAAGAGGGCTCTCACCATAGAAAGCTTTTACGGAGAAAAAATAGAACAGTCCCCAGATCCTGACATTATGAAAACAATCCCAGATGAAGCCACAAAGGCAGACTTAAGTTGGTCTCCCTTTCAGAAGGCTTACCTGGATGATTGCATTAAGAATCTCAAAAGAGAGCTAGAAGAAGAATGGGGAAATAAATTGAGATCAGGGCAACAG
>JAJPUD010007138.1:0-22158 GCA_023553655.1 Myrmecobius fasciatus | reverse complement strand
ATTGTTGGTGGAGCTGTGAACGGATACAGCCATTCTGGAGAACAATTTGGAGCTATGCTCAAAAAGTTATCAAACTGTGCATACCCTTTGACCCAGCAGCATTTCTATTGAGCTTATATCCCAAAGAAATCATAAAGGAAGGAAAAGGCCCCACATGTGCAAGAATGTTTGTGGCAGCCCTTTTTGTAGTGGCTAGAAACTGGAAATTGAATAGATGCCCTTCAATTGGAGAATGGCTGAATAAATTATGGTATATGAATGTTATGGAATATTATTGTTCTGTAAGAAATGACCAGCAAGATGATTTCAGAGAGGCCTGGAGAGACTTACATGAACTGATGCTGAGTGAAATGAGCAGAACCAGGAGATCATTATACACAGCAACAACAGTACTATATGATGATCAATTCTGATGGACATGGCTCTCTTCAACAAAGAAATGTTTCAAACCACCTCCAATTGTTCACTGAAGAAAGCCATATACATCCAGAGAGAGGGATGCGAAATGTGGACCACAACATAACATTCTCATACTCCTTGATTGATGTTTGCTTACATTGTGTTTCCTTTAACTGGTATATCGTTTGTGTAGATAAGATTTTTCTTGCACAACAATGATAAGTTTGGAAATATGTGTACATATATTTGATTTGCCAATATTTTAACATAATTAACATGTAGTGGATATCCTGCCATCTAGGGGAGGGGTGGGGAGTTGGGGGGAAAATTTGTAACGGAAAGCTATGTAAGGGTTACTGTTGAAGAATTACCCACACATATGTTATGCAAATAAAATAAAATCTAAAAACAAACAAACAAATAAATAAATAAATAAAAGAAAAAAAATCTAGAAAGGAAAAAGAAACCAGGAAAAGATGAATAGTGTTCAGTGTTACACAAAATTCAAGAAGGATGAGGATAGAGAAAAGACCATTAGACTGGATATCATTTGTAATTTTGGAGAGAGCAGCTTCAGTTAAATCATTCATGATGTTTACTAAACAGTATCATTTCCTGTTGTTTGGTCATTTCAGATTTTTTGTGATCCCGTTTTGGGGTTTTCTTGGCAAAAGGCTAGAGTGGCTTGCAATTTCTTTCTTCAATTCATTTTATAAAGGAGAAAACTGAGGCAGACAGCATTAAATGTCTTGCTCAGAGTCATATAGCTAGTAAGTGACTAAGGCTAGATTTGAAGTCATGAAGAGGAGTCTTCATGACCACAGCAATACTGTATTCACTGCAACACCCAATTGCCCCAATGCTCTGTGAAATGTTAAAGGAAATATAACTGCCATTTCCTATCTCATTAGGAAGGTGCATTCCCAATGTCATTGGACAATAGTAGGGGAATTGTCCACCCTTTCTAGAGCATTCCTAGTTCTTATTTAATGTCCAGAGCCACAAAATGAAGAAAAGAAAAAAAAATCTACATCAGTTCTAGGGAATCCTGTGTAAGGCCTTTAATTTCTTACTTATGTTACTCAGTTCCTTTTAGTAAAGTCTGCCAGGAATCACTAAACTGAAGTTGTCTACTTCAGAGGGGCTATACTGTGGGGATTTTTCAAGAACTACTTTCCATCTTGCTCAGCTTAAAGTTAATGTCTGTTCCCTCCTCCTCCTGGGGGTCTAATTGTGCCATTCCACAAAAATGTTATAGCCTCCATTAAATAATAATCATTAAAAATGAAAGATAGATTCACTAATACCTCTACTCTACCATTTTTACCTCTAGGCTTGCATGCACAGAATCAGTTGCTGATCTTAGAAAAATCTTGTCATCTTATTACAAACACATTTGAGCTACATAGTCCAGGGAAGGCTGAAAACCAGACCTTCTCTGTGAATGGCCTGACTTTTACAATCTTTCTAAATGGTAAAACTAAGTGACCAAAATAAGAACCAGCCAAGAATAAGAATTTTAGTTTTTCTTCTCACAATAATTGCTCTACTCCTTACGGTCCTATATCCTGTATTATGGGATGGGGGAACATGACTTAAATAAATTAGATAGGAAGCTCCTCAAGGACTTGGATATTAAATTCCATTTCTCTCTAATATCTCCTATAACATGCTGGTCTCTCAATATGAACAGAGTAAATGACCTGTCAGTTGATTGATGGATTGAGAAAAGATATAGCTCCTGTTGCCAAGAAGTTTTTAATTTAATTCATCATTTCAATGCAAATAACTGATAGATAAGAAAAGTAAAGTTTGGGGTCATGATTCTGGAATCATAAGCTAATAAATCTAGAAGGATCTTAGAGAGCTTATCTTATTTCTGGGAATTATAGAGCTATAGTTAGAAGAAACCTCAGACCTAATCTAATCTAATACCCCCTAAATTAAAGCAAAACAAAACAAACAAAAGAGAATCCAAACACAAAAAGTTTGTGACTGGCCCGAAATCATCAAGATTGGCTTGCTTGGTATCTATTTTGTAGTTTCCTTATGCCATTTTAAGGTACCTTGTTCTTTGTAATCAACCTTCTGGTGAATCTGGAGATATTGTGATAGAACTGGCCTGACTCTAAAACTAGGTAGCCTCAAATGATATTCTTATAGAATCTTTTTTTTTGAATAACAACAACAATAAACATTCATAAGATCCCCAATATCTCTGGAGCTAAGTAGAATAAATAACTTGAATTGGGCCCACCATGTTTGAATAAGACTGATCTATGCCAGTTCCTCATTGATCAAACCTGGAACTCATGTTATCTCCATCATTAAAACTTTTGGGATTTTCTTTTGTGCATCTTTTCCAATTTTTTCTGGTATATAAATTTTCAAGATACACCTGGCCACATGGGTCATAGCATACCAGGGGGTCCCAAACTTCTGTTTGATGAATTTAAAATATTTTTGGTATGATGTTTTCTTGAGTAGCAGAAAATTTCTTTGATATGGTAAGACCAGATGAAAATCAGTTCCACCTTTTCAGCTTGAAACATTTTTTTGCCAGAGCTGTCTGAAGAAAAAAAAGTGTATATATAGTTTAGGACACAGGATCATTTTAGAGTCTACTTTATCCTTTGTAAAGCAAACACAAAACAAAATAGTTAATAGATAGTAGTAGTAGTAGTTAGTAGTAGGCAGGTAGGCAGATAGATAAATAGGCAGATAGATAAGCAAATAGGAAGAAAGTTTCATAAATTGCTAAGTAGATTACTATATTGAGAAGTAGGTAGACAGACAGTTACATAAACTGATAGATTGATACATTAATAGACAGATAGATAGATAAGCAGATAGATTTATATATTGATAAGTAGATTACTATATTGATATGTAGGTAGACATATGGATAGATAGATAAATTGATATGTAGATAGATACATCAATAGGTACACTGCCAGCCAGATAGATAGATGATAGATAGATAAATAAATACATAAATTGATAGATAAATCAATAGTAGCAAGATAGATAGATAGATGTTTAATAAATAAATCAATAAATCAATAGTTGGATAAATACAGATATAGATAGAAAGATAAGACAGAACTCCATCTGCATCATGTCCAAACAGCTGTCTCTCTTGTTCCTCCTAGACTCCTAGACTTACATCCCCAGACAATCTTAGATTAATAGTCAGAGGTCTAATACTACATCAGACCTCAAATACATGTTACTTATATGGTCTTGGGCAACACATGCCATCTTTACAGAGAATAATTTCCTCATCTCTGTAACATGAAAATAATAATACCTAGTACAAGTATGCACATCTGGTGAAAATGGATAGAAGTTAAATTGACTTAAAGTAAAGGGATGGGGAAAAATTCTAACAATTAAGTCTACTCAAAGTGGAATGGAATTATAGAGCTAGAGTTAGAAGAAACCTCAGACCTAATCTAATCTAATAGCCCCTAAATTAAAGCAAAACAAAACAAACAAAAGAGAATCCAAACACAAAAAGTTTGTAACTGGCCCCAAATCACCAATAATCAGAGGTAGGGTTTAAATCCTAGTTCACTTCCTTTTTTTTCCCTGAGGCAATTGGCATTAAGTGACTTGCCCAGGGTCACACAGCTAGGGAATATAAGTGTCTGAGCTCAGATTTGAACTCAGGTCTTTCTGACTTCAGGGCTGGTGCTCTATCCACTGTGCCACCTAGCTGCCCCCTCCTAGTTCACTTTCACTCCAAAATCCATGCTCTTTCCACAGTCCCACACTGGAGTAGGTAGTTCTCACTCTGGTTCTCAGCCTATTCTTGTCTCTATTGAAAGTTTTCCAGCAGGAGATGGCTTACCACTAATTGGGTCAGTTATAGTAAAGGTGTCTTTTGTGGGTCTGGGCTAGTTTAGATGAAGTGGAAATTCTGACAAATTCTGAGATTCTGTGACTTTAGGATTGTACTACCCATCCAGACTGAGTGGTTGTTAAGGGAAATTTGTGTCACCTTTAAAGGGCTATGTAAATGTAAGCTATTATGATGATGATGACTGACTGTGGGTAGGGAGGCCCCAGACTTTCATATCCACCCTTCAACTGTGGGAAGCCTTTCAAGGAAAATAGCAGTTAATGTCAATTACCAAAGTGTCTGCTCAAATTGGCAGCCCTTTTCAGGCTTTTAAAAACAATGTGATTCTAATAGAGAGATGTGGAAATGGCTGAGGGAGGAAAGGTCACTGCCACCTCTTGGTTTTACAGTCACCTCTAGCTAAATCTGGACTTTTTCCTAACTCATTGTTTCCCACAGTTTGAGGACTTCTGCATCTGCATTAAAATATTATTGGACCTCCATATTTAAAGTGAATTGAACTACTGTGTGCTAGGAGATTTATTCTCCCTGGATAAGCATTTGGCAATACCATTTTTTGGTAAGAATTTTAGAAACCTAATTAACTAGAAAATTATTAGAAACCAGTGCAAACTGTCATTTAGTCAAATGGTATTTGGAAGGTTGACTTGAGTGTGACAATGCTGGTTAGCTTTTTAGTCACATCATCTTATAGGTGTAAGCCTTGGAGTATGTCACACTTCTAATTTTTAAAATAATAGTCTCTATATTCCAGGTACAATCTACCTACCCCTTTACTGAAAAAAGGAAAAAAGAAACAAAGAAAAACAAAAAGGAAAGAATTGAAACCTTTGCTTAGAATCTAAAACATACAAAATGTACATACATACAGGCATACACATACTATATTCTTATCATTTCCATTTTCATTAATTCCAAAATTATGCTGTCTTGCTCAGTCTGGACACTCCAGTTATTCAATAATTGTGTAACAAGATGTGAAGGGACTTCTCTACTGATGGGCTGGTCTAGAATTCTGTCCATTAAGCTGCCTTCTAGCTCTGGTGTCATCTACAAAATAAAAGAGATTCACAATTTCATACAGGATCCTCTTTTCTGGAAGTCTCTTTTATATATGGAAATATTTATATTTTAAGTTCATAATAAAAATCAGTCATAGGTGATTCATTATTTTCCCATCTTGTGAATGATGAAGGAGGCTGGGGAAAAAGGGATGCATGGCATCAGGCTCAAAAAGGCAAATGAGTTTGACCTCTGAGTTCTTTAGCAACTAGGCTTTCTCAGATAGCATCCATTTTCCCTTTTCCATATTCTCTTGCAAAAATCTCATTTTCTTTCCCTATTTGTCTTCTAATTCTCTTTTAAGATCCCTTTTTTTTAATTCTTCCAAGAGAACCTTGTGAAGTGCGAATCAACTTATATTACCCTTTGGGGTTTCATCTGGAGCTGATTTGCCTTTAGGAATCTCAGGATTTGAGGTCTATTCTTTCTCTCCAAAAAGCTATCTATGATCATAGTTCTTTTTTGCTTTTTTACTCATTTTTTAATGTTAAGGGAAAAGAAAGATAGTCACTTTAAAATGCTGTGTTTTGGGACTCAGGGGCTAACAATTTTCCTTTTGTATTTGCTTTTGGGTGTCTTAGTGCAAATCTGCTGAAACACTGGCTTGCAACCAGGACAGAGTAGCTAAGAGCCTCACAGTAGATTTCAGCTGTGTGGACATAGTAATGTCCTGGCTCCCTGCCCCAGCTCCTTACTCTGGGATCCTTGCATTTTGGTCTGGGCTTGGCAGCCTCTCCCCCTGCCTGATTGAAACAAATCTTTTCTGAAGTTCTTGCAAAGTTCTTTCTTCTGGAAATTTGTTGTACTCCAAATGTGGATTTTGTCACTCCAAAACCAGTTTGGAGGCTTAATCTGCTGTTGATTTGAGGGAAACTTGGAGGTCAGATAAAGATGTATCTACTCTCCACCATCTTGGCTCCATCCTCTACAACTAGACTTCCTAAAGATTGACTATTTTCTGCCTAGGTCCAGAATTGAGGAGGGCTACTTAGAAAAGAGAGTTCATGAGTCTTTCATCTGAGTTAAGTAGAAGATAAGTTATCTACTCTCATTTCACACTAATTACTTATTAGAAGATAATTGGAGCAAGAAGAGATAACCACTAAAGGAATTGGATAAGGCTTCAAATATGAGAATGTATATGAGATAAAGAATCTGTGAGAATTTGGGAGTAGAGGGGATTGAGAAAAAAGTACATTACACAAATAGGATGTGTCTTTTATGAATGTACAGTGGAAGGTATGAAGTTTAAATCTGAGAATAAAGAGTAGTCTAGTTTAATTAGAATGTGGAATGTGTAAGATAAGTTAGCACAAGACTATGGAAGGCCTTAAATGCCAAATTACAGAGTTTGTATATGATTGTAAAAGCATTAGGGAGCCACTGACAAGAAGCAGAGTAAATGTGAAGGACTAAAGATCAGAGGGATGTTGTCCCCTTAGTATCATTCCCTTCAACAAAATTACTTACTGTTTCTATAATTTTTTTTACCCACTCAATATTCAGGCTATAATTAATTTCCATGTACTCAAAATGTTTCGCTCATATCTTTCCATTGCTTTTTGCATTGCATTATGGGTCACAAAGGATATAGTTGTGATTTCTATTTTTTTTTACATTACATCTGATTGCAGTGGAAAGAATGGTGAACTTGGTTTGGGAGAACTAGATCATGTCCCCAATATTTTCTATTTGAGGGAGCTTAGATAAACACTTGATCTCTTTGGGGTCTAGATAGTCTATTATCTGTACAATGATGGAGTCCAACCTCATTGATAATTGAATAGACGATCAATAAGATCTTTTGCAATTTGAAATTGGTTATCCTATAATCTTTTATGTTTCATAACAAAATGTAATTTTATAGAAGTATTGTAAGCAATCCTTTAACAAAATACTTTAGTGTAGTTTTAAGTTATCAAAGCTTAAGACATGTCACTTTGTATTCTTGTAGAGAAATCACAATAGATCAATTAAACATATTTCTCCAACAATCTTTTCAGCTTTATATCTTTATTATTATTAATTTTTTTCTTGGCTTTATCCAACTTTGGGGGGGGGTACATTAAATTTTCCTACTCTTCATGTGTTACCATAAATATTTTTTTTAATTCACACAACTTTTTTTTTTACTAACTTAGATTCTATATCATATGCATATATTTAGAAATGAAATTATTTTTTGTTTTTGGTGCCTTTAAGTATGCAGTTTCTGCATTTGCTTCTCAACATTATTAGTTTCTAGGGTTATACTTTTCAGTGATTGTACTTTTTAATGACTTCACAGGATTGTTGTGACTTCAATGAACACAGTATCTCTTCCTGGTCACCACTATCCTAAATGTGTTATCTTACATTGTATAATATTGTTGTTGCTGTGTATAATGATCTCCTGCTTCTGCTCATTTCACTTAGCATCAGTTCACATAAGTCTCTCCAGGCCTCTCTGAAATCATCCTGCTGGTCATTTCTTATAGAACAATAATATTCCATAACATTCATATAGCATAATTTATTCAGTCATTCTCCAACTGATGGGCATTCATTCAGTTTCCAGTTTCTTGCTACTACAAAAAGGGCTGCCACAAACATTTTTGCACATGTGGGTCCCTTTCCCTCCTTTAAGATCTCTTTGGGGGACAGCTAGGTGGTACAGTGGATAGAGTACCAGCCCTGAAGTCAGGAGGACCTTAGTTCAAATCTGGCCTCAGACAATACCTCCTAGCTGCGTGACCCTGGGCAAGTCAATTAACCCCAATTTCCTCAGCAAAAAAAGAAGAAAAAAAATCTCTTTGGGATATAGGCCCAGTAAAAACACTGCTGGATCAAAGGGTATGCACACTTTGATAATTTTTTGAGCATAGTTTCAAATTGTTGTCCAGAATTCCCCTGCAATTCTGATAGGAAAATTTCTTGAGTTTTACTTTCCAATATTCTTATTTCATTAACCAATCAACATAATTTACTTTCTTTTGTCAATCTTCTGATTATTCCCTTTATTTCTTGCTTTAGATTCTTTACATTATTTGTATTCTTGTCTTCTTATTATTTCTCAGATGATGTGTAAGGTTTTCCCTTCTTGAATAGTAATGAATAGACAAAAAACACTCCAGTATAAAGATATCTCAATTTAGCTCTAATCACATCAAAACAATTATTTGATTTTTTAAGGTTTTTTTTTTAATTATTACTATTGAAAATGCCTTACATTCTTTTGTTTGGTCACTTTGCATGTTGAATATTCAACATGCTTTTGGGTTCTTTTGAGGGAATTATTACAATAGCTAACTATTCCTTTGTGCTGAATGTCATAAGTTTTTTTTTAATAGTCTCAGTTTTGTAGATTATTATTTTGTGTATTGATCAATTTTATTTTCCTGAATGTTATAGTTTAGCTTTTCTGATTTTATATTATTCTAATTCATTGTCCTTGTAAAATGTGAAAAGAGGTTTGATTTTGTAATTATTAAATTTGTCCATGATGTTTTCGGGGGAATTGAACTTAGCATTTCTTCCAATTGGTATTCTATGGATTCTCACAATCCAGATTTTGCTATCTATTCTCATTATTTCTGGACAATTTTCATGCGTAATTTCTTGAAGTATGGCATTCAATCTACTCCCTTAATTTATTTTTCCTAGAAGATTTAGAATAACTCCAGTTAACATTTATATTATTTTATTTCATTAACATTTCAAAAATTTTGGCAGTCCTTTTTGTAGTGGCAACAAACTGGAAACTGAGTGGATATCTATCACGTGGAGAATGGCTGAATAAGTTATAGTATGTGAATATCATGGAATATTATTGTTCTATAAGAAATGATCAGCAGGGTGATTTCAGAGAGGCCTGGAGAGACTTACATGAATTGATGTTAAGTGAAAGGAGTAGAACCAAGAAATCATTGTACATCACAACAAAATTATATGAGGATCAGTTCTGATGGGCATGGCTCTTTTCAATAATGAAATAATTCAGGTAAGTTCCAATGATTTGTAATGAAAAGAGCCATATATACCCAAAGAGAGAACTGTGGAAACTGATTATGGATCAAAACATAGAATTTTCACCCTTTTTGTTGTTATTTGCTTGCATTTTATTTCTTTCTCATTTTTTTTCTTTTTGATTTGACTTTTCTTGTGCAAAGAGATAATTGTATAAATATGTGTGCATATATTGAATTTAACATATATTTTACCATGTTTAACATATATTAGATTACTTACAATCTAGGGGAGGGAGATGGGGGGAAAGAGGGGAAAATTGGAAGAAAAGGTATTGCAAGATTTAATACTGAAAAATTACCCATGCATATGTTTTGAAATTTTAAAAGCTTTAATAAAAATAAATTTAAAAATAAAATAAAATTTCACATTCTATATTTTTGTTTTTGCCACTCATATTTTTCCAATTGTCTTGTCTTTTAATTTTGGTAAGCAAATTGTTCTTCTAGTTTTGTATTTTTACATTCCTATTCTATTTATTGTAAGAATCCTGCCTTGTTTTCTCCTTATCTTGAGTTAGATTTAAGTTTTTTTTTTCCTTCAGAGTGCTATTTTCTATACTTATATGATTCCCCTTCTGATAACTTTTTAAAACCATTATGGAAATTATCAGAATTGTTCCATTGAGACGCTAAATGGGTTACTGGATACTAGATTTGTAATTAGTAAGATTTTCAAATTCTTCCTCAGATATATAAAAGCTAGTTGAGCCAAAATGTCTTCATTTGTAAAACAGGATTAATAAGAACATCCACTTTCCAGAATTATTCTGAAGATTACATGAGGTAATATATTTAAATAGTGTTTTGAAAAATTGACTAGCTATTCTTATTCTTATTGATGTTTTAAGGACCTTTGCACAATTTGTTGCAATATAGTCAACCACTTCAGGATATTTTGATTCATTTTTCTTTGTTGTAAAGTATCATTGAATTGACTTTTTCTTCAATCATTTCTTTATTTCTCCTTACTCAGCTTTAATTCATCTTTACTTATTGAATTTTCACTAAAAACAAGTTTATTATATTTATTTTTTTCTCTTTTGTAAATCCAATTTTGTGTCTCTCCCATAGTCCTCTATTGTATTTTGTTGTTATTGCTGTTTTTTTTTTTCTCTCAGACCACAGCAAGTGAATGAAATCTAGGACCCTGGGCATAGAAAACTTTCTGAAAAACATTTTTTTCCTGGACCTGTTCTCCACCTTTCTCAGATTCAGCTGTTCTGGTCTCCAGATTTTTCTCCCAATGACTGACTCCCTATAGTCCCTAACCTGATCTCAGAGGCTTGACCATTAAAACACAGGAAAAATCTCACTGGAGACTACCATAAAGTTTTCTCAGAAAATACTTTGCAATATGATCTCTCCTTCATCTTTCTCTCACTTCTGATGATTGCTCATTTCATTTAGTATAGTATTAAATTGCTATACTTATCCCTGCATTTTTGGCCTTTCTGCTTTACACAATCTTGCATCCTCTCTCACTGATCACATATTTCTTTACAATAAACCCCTTTTGGAGGAACTACTTTTCCAGCCTTAGACTGGTTTGATTCGAGATCTTAGACCCAATCTGAGAGGGATTTGGTGTTCTCTTCTTAGAATAATCCACCAAAAGGCTAACTCTGAAAGTATTTTAAATTTTCCAGCCCACAAGAAAAATACAAAGCTATTCCAGCTGTCCATATCTGCATGGAAGGCATTGGCATGATGACTATTACTCCAGTGGGAGCTAGGGAGTGACATGAGATCCAGGAATACCTGATGTGGTTTTCAGTATTTTATCCCTAAGAATTAATTTGTGATGGAGTATTTCATTTTTCCTCTTCTGGTTATTGATGTAATTACCCCTGAAGGATCAAATTGTTTACAAATAACAAATAAATTGTTATTTATTTGGAGTTATGAATTGGAGATATCCCTTGGTTTATCCATCATTCTGCCATATTCCTTCATCCTGAGATATGAAAAAAACCCAAATAATTCCATCCATCCAACAAGTCCTTATTAGACATCTATCACTAAGACTGTAATCTAGCATTCTAGATGGATGCTCTGTGAGAGCTTTGTAGGAAAACAAAGATATGAATTGAATTTGTTAGGATGTATGGCATGGAGAGGTTGTAATATGCATCACTGGAGGAAGTGCTCACAATAAGAGAATACAAACTCATCTCCATATCCTACTATCTACTTCTCTGGAACACTAAACCCGATACAAATGTTTGAATTACTGAAAATTTGCATAAAGTAGTTAATGCCCAGTTTTAGACAGAGTATTAAGTGTATTAAGTATTAAACAGAGGAAGGGCTATTTTCTATGTGGATCATGGGACAAATGGGGTTTAAACAGGGTATATGGTTAGATCAGAAAGTATTGTACTATGCTCAACATGATCCATAGTAGAGTCTGAAAGTTTGCTTGTTTATTTTCTAGGCAGTATTTGAAATCTGGCAAATTCAAAGGCAGGTGAAAGAACCAGCAATAGATCTTCCCATAAATGACAAATAGGTCAGATTAATGAGCAAAACAGGTTACATTTTGATTGAAAGAGGCAAGAGTCTAGGGAAGTTGATTGGGCAGAAGCCGAAAACCTGCAAGGAGGTTTCTCAATGTATTTTGCTGTAGTGATGAGAATGTATTGATAATTATAGCTTTTATTTGGGATAGTTGGTATTGCCAGACTTAGAGAGGGACTGATTTATAAAGACAGCTTTTGATTCCCCCATAATGTAATAGCCACTCCCCAAGAACCTTTTGGGTTCATGTTAGTTTAGAGAGAAATTTTCTTTGAGCAAATTCTAGCATTTAGCTGAGAATTTGGGTGCTTTCGTAGTTTTGAGAGATTTCTTCTCTGGATGATGGAATCTTTCAGTCAAGTCTTACTTTCAAGTTATTGTCAGAATCTTGAAGTTTAGGCATTTGCCTGAAATCTGAAGAGTTAAAAGTCCTTTTCTGATGTAATATCTGTAGGGCCCTTGTAGGCTTCTAGGGTTGAGGTAAGGACCTCAAAGTGTGAAGGGAGGGGAGTAGTTAATAGTTTTGTAGAACATTCTGGAATTTGTAGTTTTGGTTCTTCCTTATATCCCCAAAGTTTTTATAGTGCCATGATAGAATCAAATCATGGAATAAAATACCTGGCCTAGCAGGATCAGTTGCTCAATAGCAAATATTAAATCATTGATATGTAGCAGGCACTGTGGTAAGTCCTGGGCTTTAAGAAGAGTTTATTAAATGACCGGTATTATTTATAATGGGGTATGGTAGCAAGTGGCTTTAAGTCCTGCTATTCTCAATTTCAAAGACTAGTTTTGATGATCTCCAAGAACATATTGTTGTGAAAAATGACATCAGCTCTGAAATTCACATCTCCTCTGTACCTCCCCACCTCCCTCTCATTGCATAAGGTAGAGCATGGACATCAGAGAACTTCTTACAGACCTTCTATCACTGAATGTGGCTGCCCGTGAATTCACCTCATCATTTTCCTTATGGCTGTTTTCCTGAACTTCATAACTTCCAGAAAGTCATCATTCTGCTCCAAGATGGCATCAACACTCAATGTCCTATCCCCTCAATACCTGGCTCTGAGTCCCCTCCATCTCTTTGCTTGGTGAAAGGAGGTCATCTGTTTGAAGAAGGTACTCAGATCATTCACTTCATCATTTCCTGTACCAGCTATAAGATTTCATTGTGCCCCTCAATGAGTTACTCTCCACCTCCTTTGCAGTTTCTTATATGTTTTTCCCTATGTTAGATTGTAAACTCCTTGAGAACAGGGACTTTCTTTGTTTCCCAAGAATTTAACACAGAGGTCTGGCATATAATAGGGGCTTTATTAGTGTTTATATCCTCTATCTCTTTGAGGAGGTTGTGAAGGAGCTAAGGTCAGTACCCCCAGATTTGTGCATATCCTATGATGATCTGTTCCTTCCTTTTCCTCTGGAGCTTCCCCATCATGCCCATCTAATAGTTCTAATTCTGAGGAGGTGAGCTTTATATCATAATGTCATGTTATTATGGCCTGAATAACACTGTTTTCTGGCCCATATCATCTCCAATTCAACAATGAAGGATTTGGATATTGAGTATCTGGATGACAAGACTTATAAGAAGTGGAAGCAACATCCCCTGCATCTTCTTGGGGTGTTTCATGAAGAGGCAACATGAGATGTTCCTTCACACTGTCATAGAGTCAGAGTGAGATTGAAAAGGCTCTATTTGGTGACTAAGGAGCCAAGGGGAAAATGGGCTGTGGGGTGTCATTGGGAATAGACTGATGCTTTCTGGGGAGAGTTAGGGTGTTAGCCAGGTGTCCTGGCCAGGGTCCAGTCTTGGCTCAGGATGTTTTACCTCCTGAAATTCCCCCCTGTAGTTCTAATTGGATATGGTATTCTCCTTGGCTTCCTGTCCCACTGCAGAATATGGGATCGTTGGGCGGCTGTGAAACAGCTGCTACATTCCGCCCCTGAGGTGCACGGACAGGCTCCAGTGGTGGATGAAGCAAGCCTTCTGCACAACTCAGGCAAAGTATCAGCTTGCAAAGAGTCTAAGGATCCTTTAGGGGAGATGGGCACCGTGGAGAGCAGAGATGCTATTGTGGTGACGTGGATTGATTCATTATTATGTATAAGTTCAATGAGGGGTTTGGGATGGCCACTCCAAGTCTGCCTGTTGACTTTTTCTGCCAGCCTGAGAAGCAATGTGAGAGTAATGACAACACCATATTCACAGCAGGGTATTGTGATTGACAGCAGTGTGAAGCCCCCAGGGTGGGTTTCAGCTGCCAGGTCAGGCCAGATGGGAGCTACCTCCTATGTGTGCAGGGAGGCTGGGAGGAGAGCACAGTCATGTTTCCCTGCCCAGTCTTTGCTTTACTTTGCATTTCAGAATTTATACTTTCTTGTTGGAATGCTAATGGTCCATGACAAGGAGGAATGTGATAAATGCAGTAATGACAACAATGAAATACTATACACTGACAGGGAAATCACGACACTCTCCTAGGGTGGTGAGCCCCCTGTGAGGATGGACGTGGGAAGGTCAAGGGAAAGCAAAATATTGCAAATATCTCATTTTATGACAAGGACTCTGACCCTTACCCACAAAATAAAAATGGATCTGAGAAGATTAGCTCAGAATTACAGGAATGCTAAAGAGAGCATTCAGTATCTAAGAGGAATTTGCCGACTCTTAAATTTCCAAGGGAAAAGCCCCTACATGACCTTGAACAAGTTAGTGAAACATTCTGGGCCTCAGTTTCCTCATCCGTGATATGACAGGTTTGGACAAGGTGGTCTCCAAGTCCCTTTCCAGCTCTAAAGTTCCGTGATTCTTTTGGTTATTAAGTCGGGCTAGCCTCATTTTTCAGAAATAAGGCCCTAGTGAATGTGGAAGAAATGACTGTGATTATTTGTCTGTCATCCATATGACCATGGAGACACGTTTTGGGAAACCAGCCCTAATTTGTTCTAATGAAGTCAGGTAATGATTTGAATTTGATCTACAGATACATGAAAAGTGCTCGCAGCATAGATCTTCTATGTTTTCTGAATATTTTTCTTTTCCCCTGAGCATCCTTACATCCTTTTTTCCCTTACTCTTTTATTCCATGAACTTTCTTTCACCCCAATCCCATTACAATGGAAGTTGAGGCCAATAGTTCACATGGGTTTTATTTAGTTTCTTCTATTCTTATATTGTAGAGCTTTCCATTATTTTGCTATTTAGTCATGTTTTAGTCATGTCTGACTCTTTGTGATCCCATTTGGGATTTTCTTGGCAAAAATACTGGAGCAGCTTACCATTTCCTTCTCCAGCTCATTTTACAGATGATGAATTGAGGCAAACAGGATTAAGTGACTTGTCCAGGATCACACAGCTAGTTAGTGTCTAAGGTCAGATTTGAACACAGGAAGAAGAGTCTTCCTAACTGCAGGCCCAGTGCTCTATTCACTGAGTCACTAGTTGCCCCTTTTAAATAGATTACTATTTGGATAACTATCCAAGTTTTATATAGGCAATTTTATACCTCGGGCATATACCATAAAGCATGCCTGATAGGAGTTTCACAAAGTATTCTCTCTATTGAATTGAGGGAGGAAGAGTACTGACATGGATATGAAATCCATAGCATGGTGGTCAGAGAATGGAAATAGGACTGGTTAGAAATTAAAGGTTATGGCCCAGTCTATAGTACCTGAGAGAAAAACCCATCATCCAATTTTAGTTATAATGTTAATGACTAACTATTCTATTGCTTAACTCTATGTCTTTTTACTGTCCAAATTTCATCTGGATTATTGCACAACATATTTCACTAGGTCACCTACTTGCAGTCTTGTTTTTTTTTTTTTATGTAATTCTGAATGTTAAAGACAAAAGCTCTCTTTATTATCCATAGCTTAAACTTGGCTGTTCAGGATTGGGGTGAGAAGATGGAAGTAGCAGACAGAGTAGTAAAGCTAGAAACAAATAATAAATCCTGCCTCTACACTAACCTTATGAAAGTTTCTTAAGTTTCTCCAAGTCTCACTTTCTTCATCTGCAGTAAAGTAGGCATAATAATAGTACCTACCTTGCAAGGATAAAGTGAGAAATAAATGACAAAAATTGGAAAGTGTTTTGTAAACATCAAATACTATATAAGTAATAGTTGTTAATGTTGTTATATTATGCATCTTTTAAGAACTGTTTGAGTAGGGTTTTATGTCCCATATTTTTCTGCTAAGCAGATACAACATATGAGGACAAGATGGGAGTTTGGTGGTGCAACATCAATTAGATTTTAATCTTCCATGGTTGTACCCCAAATTTTAGCCTTTATAATTATTGGTCCATATTGTCTTTAATTGTACTACACAAGGTCAATCTATCTTCCTTGTCATTGTAAGAACATCTGCAAAATAAAAGGACTACTTATCTATTTTCCCTCACTTTTGCTATATGAAAGGACAATGTTTTCTTGAATTCTCTATTTCTTTCACCTGATTTTAATTTTTCCAGCAGTTCTTTATCTGAAATTGTTGTTAGTCCTTTGTTCTTGAAGAAGAATCTGACAACAGGAAGATGGTGCCATGAATTGGGTTGATATGAAAGAAATTTTGTGCAAAGTCACTAGTCTCAGTTTCTCCTCTGGAACCATTTTGGTCCAGTGGCAAGATATAAGTAAGGATGACTGGGAATGGCTTCTCTATTGTCCTTTTGATGATAACACATTTGTCTTCTTTGTAGACTGTTATGTAGTCAAGAAAATACAGATCTTTTAAAAGAATCTTGGAGTCATTGGCAAACCTGTATAACTTCTCGAAAGCAGTGAATCCCTATTTCGCCTCTGTTCAGTGATAGGCACAACACACACACACACACACACACAAACATACACACACACAGAGGATATATAGTTGTCCATTTCACTGGTGTCAAATTCAAATAGAAATGGATCCCTGTCACCTCAATATTGCCTTGGAAAGTCACAAATTAATAATATCTATGTTTATTTTGCTTTGTTAAACACTTCTCAATTATATTTCAATTTTATTTTCCCAAGGTATGTCTCATTCAGAATTATTTCCTAATATCCTAAAGCTAAATGCTTTCCTGGGTATCTGAAGGACTTTGAAGCCCCTTCCTCCTTTAGAAAACCTCTCCTGGCTAATGAGAAGCAAAATACAGAATCTTCCTTCTTCTTCCAGATTAGACTTTACAAGTTACGATTCTTGTTCAGTATAACATAAAGAACAAAAGAAATTCATTCATGATATAACTAGATACTTGTCTTCATTTATTCATTCCTTTTTTGTTCATTTTACTGTTGTAGCGGCAAAACTTCTGAACTAACAAGAGATCTAGTTTGGATACCTAAATCTGATAATGGACCATGAGTAAATCTTCTCCAAGCATCAGTTTTCTTGTCTAAATGATGAGAACAACACTTGCCTTAAATGTCTCATTGGGTTGTGTTGAGAAAATGTTTTGTTGACCTTAAAGTCACACTTAAATGGAAGTTGTTTTTTTATCATTAAAAAAAAATACATGTTTTTGGCTCTCTTTGGTTTTGTTACTTTTTTACTTTAGAAGTAGATTTTTAAAAACAGTATTTAACAACTCACCAGTCAGTGTTCTTAGAGAAGCTTAATAACTAGTTTTGGCCATAGTAATTAACAGAAAATATGCACTTACAGAAATTTATTAAAGAGAGAAAAAGGGAAAATGATCATCAGAATTTCCATCTGTAGGAAGAGAAGTTACTATGATATAATCTAAGTGATATTTAATGAGTAAAAGTATATAAAAAGAAATAAATTCTGATTTTGACTGTGATGTATTCCTAGAAACAGTCATAAAATGGATCTTATTTTCCCAGAAAATTGGGAGGAAAAATTATGCAGTTGTAGATATAACCAACAGTATATCATAAAAGAAAAGAAAGGGGCTATACACAAATACATAAAGGGTCTACAGTTTCTGGGGATACCATATACTGATCTGTAACTTTAGTAGATAAGTCCTAGGCAGGTGTCAAAGACTGAAATGTTTAATGATTTGTACAAGGTCACAAAAGTAATAGATACGAGAGACAAGGTTGGAACCCAGGTGCTTTCCGGACTCTAAGAATCTGTCCACCATATCACATTGCTTCTGTGGCAACTATAAACCTCTACAATCATTTAAAAAGACAAAAGTGCTGTTTTAAGTCTGATAAAATGAGTATCAACATGTTGTGAACATTGACTCCACGTGAGTACCCAGGATATGCAGAACATATGCACACAGATACATTCATGATCATAAAACACAAAGTATCCATAAAGCACATAGATATCCAGGTCTGCAGTGTGTCTAATTTGGCCCCAAAATAAACTAGCTATAGCAACAATTAATCAGATATTAGGAGGAGCAAGTAGGTGGTACACTGGATAGAGCATAAGACCTAGAATCAGGAAGACTTGAATTCAGTCCTGGCCAGCTGCATGAACCTGCTCAAGTCAATAAATTCTCAGTTTTTCTTGTACATAAAATGATCTTGAGAAGGAAATGGAAAACCATTTTTCCAGTATCTTTGTCAAGAAAATCCCAAATAGGGTCACAAAAGGTCAGATATGCCTAAATGACTGAAAAACAACAAAAAGAAGGAATTATTAAGCAAGTTCATTGCCTTGAGGAATTCAACTTGATTATGTTTCTAGGATTAAGATTGTCTCCAAATAATTTCAAAGATTTAAACTCTTAAGAGGGAAAATATTTTGTCTAGAGATATCACCCTTTCATAGTGACTTTTAAAAGAGAAATTAAAGATCACGATTGTTGTTGCTTTTTGTTGTTGTTGTTGTTGTTTTCCCCTTGTGTCTTTCTTTCAGAAGTTGGCTTTCATGACTATTGTCCATGAACTCTTTCAGGCAATGTGAGTTCATATCTGCCAGTGCAAGATGCTTCTATGGTAATCCTTGATATTCCCCCAGTGTTCACATATTGTTGCCATCTCTCAGTCTGGAAGAGAGGAAGTTAGAATGGATGCATGGAAGGTGTGAGGAGCTTGATATCCAGGAGCATCCTGCCCTTCCCAATGGGAAATCCTTTCAGCTCTCTTTATATGCTGTCACAGAAGGATGCTTTTTGCAGTACAACAGTCAATCCTTATATTCCAAACCAGATCTTTGTGAAGGGATGACTCCATGGCAAAAAAAAAAAAAAAAGACTAGTCTTTAATGTTTGGGGAAAGGGTTCTACCTCCTAATTTCGAGAATTAGAGTGTGCTCTGGAAGCATTGAAAAGTTAAGTGATTTGTCTGATTATGTATAATCAGGGTATATTTGGACCAGTATTTGAATCCTTATAACTGGGGTCCATAAACTTGGATGGGAGAAAAATATAAATTTAAAAATTTTCACTAAACTCTGATACAGCATTTCTTTTCATTATTTAAAAACATTATTCTAAAAAAAGTGCCCATAATCTCCATGAGATCATCAAAGGGAACACAAAAAGATTAATAGCAATGATAACTATAATAATAAATAATAATAGCTAATATTTATGTAGTACTTTAACTTTTACAAAGTGCTTTAGAAATATTCTTTCATTTTATTTTTACAACAACCCTGAGAAGTAAGTGCTATCATTATCCCTGTTTTTTACGGTTGAGGAAATAAAGCAGACAGAGATTAAGAGACTTGCCCAAGATTAACTACACTGTGCTAAACTCATTCAAGAGGTGAGTATGTGATGGACATAAACTGAATAAACAAACAAAAAGTGAACCAAATCTCACAAATTACTTGACACTTTGTTAGCAGGCATCTAAGCAGTTCATAATCAATGATGAAGTCATTAAAAAGGTAGTTAACAGATCATTAGCACAAACTTTTGAAAGGTAGCCTTAACACATTTTTCCTAGAGAATTGCTAAAAGAGTATTTTATTTTCTTTCTGCTACTGGATAGGATAAATAAAATGTCTAGTGAAAGGATAAAGGTGGTACCTATAAAGTCACTTTATTCTCTCCTAATGTGGAAAGTTAAAGACAGAGATAGGGAGTGCCTCAGAATGGCTATCTAGGGGAGAAGTAGGGGTAGGAAGCCATCATCATCTAATTTAGATCAGCTCTTTATGCTCCCCAGGACTCTTTTATTGTTCACAGATGACAATAGACCCATAAATATTCATCCAACAGGTCCCCAGTCTCTGTTGAGGACAGGAGGAAGACGCAACTCCCCTGACAGACTCAAAAGAGCAAATCATCTCTCAAATGCTATTATAAAAGTAATATTATTACCATTAACATGCTGTTTGGTTATCATATGCAATATATTACTTCATTTATCACCTCAGGTGTATGTTCCATATTATATTAGGTGTTTACCAGGAGATGCTCCATTTATTTGTTTGTTTATTTCTTCATTAGTTCCTTTGTTCCTTCAGTCAGTTATTTATTTTTAAGATTTAATATTTATGGAATGCTCAATAATACATTAACTTAAAATTGATACTTCAAAAAAGCAAAATTTTTTCCCTCTGAGGCAAAAGGTTGTACTTTAAGCACAGACTATGTTGATCTCAAGCTATAACTGTGACATAGGTAAAAACAACATCGAATAGTCAATCAAAAAAAGCATCTATTAAGTGTTTGTCATTTACTAGGAACTATATTAAGTGCTAAGGATGCAAAAAAAATGGAAAATATTCCATAACCTGAAGTAGCTCATTTTCTTTTCTTTTTTTAAAAAATTAAAGCTTTTTATTTTCAAAATATATAAATAGATAATTTTCAACATTCACCCTTACAAAACCTCATGTTCTAAATTTTTCCCTCCCTTCCCCCCCACCTGCCCAGATGGTAAGTGATCCAATGTATGTTAAGCATGTGAAATTCTTTTATAAATATTTCAAAAAATATCATGCTGCACAAGAAAAATCAGATCAAAAAGAAAAAAAATGAAAAAGAAAATAAAATGCAAGTAAACAACAAGAATAATACTATGTGAAAATACTATGCTATGGTCCACATTCAGTTCCCACTGTCCTCTCTCTAGGTACAGATAGCTTTCTTCATCACAAGTCCATTGGAGAGGGGCAGAGCCAAGATGGTGGAGTGAAAAGGTGACTTTCTGCCTCTCCTCCGATCTTCTCTCAAATCAACAATAAAATAAGCCTGTGAACTGATCTTCAAATCAATGAAGTCAGAAATATTTGGACACTGCTCTCTGGATAACTTCATATCAGGTTAGTCTGACTCGGACAGAGAGATAAATAGATGACTCCTGTGTAGGCTGAAAGTAAGGGTGGGACTCAGCTCAGCTCATCGTAGCAGAAATTCCATACCATACTCTGAAGTCCAAATTCCGAACACCTGGAGTTTATCTGAGGCACTCGGGACACTCTGCCCTGATTGGGGGCAGGTGTTCTGGCAGACGCCTTGTTTAAGGAGTAATTCGAATTTAGTCCTAGCCCCCAACCGCCCAGCACCTTAAGTCAACTCCCCGAAGTGCCCCAGGGCAAAGCTTTTCAGCCTCCTTTTTTTTCCCCTACCTTAAAGAGATATCCATGCTGTCTAAAAAAAAAAAAATGAAGAAGCAAAAGAGAGCTCTCACCATAGACAGCTTTTATAAAGAGAAAGAAGTGATGACCCCAGATTCAGAGGTTCCTTTAGACAAAACTCCAGAGAAAATCAGCAAGGACCATCACTGGTCCCCTTTTCAAAAGGCCTTTCTGGAAGATTGCATAAAGAACCTCAAAAGAGAGCTGGAGGATAAATGGGAAAATAAACTGAAATCAGTGCAAGAAGGATACAATATCTTGCAAGAAGGATATGATGCCCTGCAAAAGAGATATGAAAAAGACCAATTTATTGAAAAATAAAATTAGTGAAGTGGAAAAAGAGTGCAATGAACAAATTGGCCAGTTACAAAAGGAGCTTAAAAAGGTAACTGAAGAAAACAACACTTTAAAAATAAGAATTGAACAAATGCAAGTGAATGACTCACTAAGACTTCAAGAATCAAAGTCAAACAAAAACAAAAAAATGAAAAATTAGAAGAAAATATGAAATATCTCCTAGGAAAAACAACTGACTTAGAAAATAGATCTAGGAGAGTCAATCTAAGGATTATTGGACTTCCTGAAAGCCATGATCAAAAAAAGAATCTAAACACTATCTTCCAGGAAATCCTGAAAGAAAACTGCCCTGAGATTGTAGAATCAAAGGGCAAAATCACCATTGAAAGAATTCACCGATCACCTCCTGAAAGAGACCCCAAAATTAAGACCCCAAGGAATATCGTGGCTAAATTTCAGGACTATAGCACCAAGGAACAGATTCTGCTAGCAGCT